>CAIGRF010206508.1:21043-32707 GCA_903798235.1 Fraxinus ornus
TGTCAACAGACATGCTTGCAATACAACAATGGCAATACGAAGGCATTTTTACAAGAACTATTTACTTTGATGAAAGTTACAAAACAGTCGCATCTTTGTTTTTCTTGAGGCAAACATATGAATTACCTAGTTTCTGTATTTTCGAGTCGGTAAATATAACTTAAATTCAAGGCCCCAAGTACATCATAACATAGATCTCACTAAACAAATTCCATCCAACTCGTGGCAGCATTTTCATGTCAACTGAATCTCTTCCGGTCACTTCTCAATAAAGTTGTGTTAACTGTTCCTCTTTTAATCGAAGCAGTGCTATAGGCTGTTGCTCATTGTTCCCATATTCCGTTCTTATATTTGCTGCTTGTCTATCAATTACAGCACCTTGTGGTCTCGATTGTGAAGCAGCATTGGTAGTGGTGTGGCTGCTATTCTTAGCAGCAGGTACATCATGATTATGCTTTCCTTCATAAGTTGTTATGACAGCTTTCGGGTCACTTGCAGCCCTTTCAACGTGCTTACGGACATTGCATCCTGGGTTCGTGCATTTGTAGTAGCTTCTGCAAATTAGTAAAACGATTCAGAAAACATGCAGAAGAGTATGCATACTGTACAAAGACATTCATTACTAGCACCAAGAAATGGATGACATATATTCACTGACATCCACAGAGTATAAAATGCAAAGTGCCTAGCAGCAATCTCACACTTAAAAAGGAGCTAACCTTTAGGTTCCACAGTATCAATTTATTTCATTCTTTGTTAAGTGCAATCAAGGGTAAGAATAAAAAATTCTCAACCACGTCGAATTTATTTATTTATTTTTAACAGATTTGATTTCTCAGACATGGTGCCAAATCAATTGGCAGTTCACATCTAGCTGCACTTAGAACAGACAAGATTGAAGAAACAGACTCCAATTTTTCCCATTATAAAGCGAGCACCCAATTCAAATCATACATGTAATATCGTTACATACAATCGTTATAGTGGAAAAGGAGGAAAAAGTTTCACCTTGGATGAGGGTTCCCTTTAACAACCTTCTGGCCATATTTTCGCCACCTATAACCATCATCTAAAAGATCAACCTCACTGGTCGTTTGGACGATGATTCTAGGTTCTGTAACTGTCCGGTGGGATGATGCTTGCTCTAAAGTCTGAACCTCCATGTTCCTGCTAATATTTCACCACAGAATACTCATCAAGATGAGCAGAACAATAAAATAATTTTTAGATATTTATGTACTTGTGCTAGTAAGTATACCTTCGCTTTGATTCTGGTTCATCGTCATCCCTTCCATCTACTCTAGTTTCAGTTTCTCCCATTTCTTCACTGTCACTTGATCCAGATATATGCTCCGGTGTAACTTGGAAAGATTCCTGATCTTTGTTAGATAACAAACCCTCCACAGATTTGCTGAAATTTCGAGTCAGACCCTCGGAGCCCATTTCAGAGTTTCCCTGAAGATGCACGGCTCCATTTGAATTTGCAGCATCTTTTGTACGCTTAGTGGTCTGTGGATGGTTGTGCTGGCCCTTGTATATGATCTCAGTTATTTGACCATCTAGAGACCGCTCCACTTTCTTCTTGACTGGACATTTTGGATGAGTACATTTATAGTAGCTTCTAGGATATTCACCGCCCTTCACCTGCTTCTGCCCATACTTACGCCAGTTGTATCCGTCATCTGTAGGTTTATCAACAGTGAAATTAGGAGGTTGAGATTTCTGATCAGATTGTGAAACATCAGATGACTCTTTCATGATGTTAGTGTCACGGACAGGAGGTGGCATCTGTTGTTGCAAAGACATAATGGAAGAAAGAGGTTGCAGCTGTGACATTGATGAAGTAGAAGCTGCTGATAAAGATGAATATTCAGATTGGACATGCATCTGGGCTTGAGTTTGAGACTGAGATGAAACCTGAGCCGGTATTTGTTGATGAGACATTCCAAAAGAGCCCTACATTAAGCAAAAAGTAAAAATTAAATAGTTGAAACAGATGCAAAGTAACAACTCCTAGCATTCGATTTAATGCTATTGAGGAAGCGAATTCAAAACTCTAACATCAATGCTTACAAGTTGTAATTTCCATATGTTTTGGATTACAGGGAAAATGTCATTTAGTCGAGTGATATACTGCCTATGAATCACTAGTCATTTGGTCGAGTGATATACTGCCTATGAATCAATCTGAAACTGCTCAAATTCTCTCTGTTTTTATTACAAGTGAATGAAATGCACAGGTGGACAACAATAACAGATCCAGAATCAGTCAAACATTGAAAGGATCATTCGAGCTGGAAGCATACTAAGCAACAACATATATGGAAGTCAGATAAAGATTACGAAAATTATACGAATCCCAAGGTGATCCTTATTATTTCATCATATGGCAGAAACAAAGAAGAAAACCTTTATCATAAAAGGTCCAATAGAAAAATATGCAAGGATATGAAACAAAGTTACACTAACCATGCAGGAATGTCTCCACATCATCACTTAGCATTCCTGAAAAACACATTTAAAAGGTACAGAACTGAAAAGTTAAATGAT
This sequence comes from Fraxinus ornus, assembly GCA_903798235.1. Taxonomy (NCBI): domain Eukaryota; kingdom Viridiplantae; phylum Streptophyta; class Magnoliopsida; order Lamiales; family Oleaceae; genus Fraxinus; species Fraxinus ornus. Next base: position 23,594 of record CAIGRF010206508.1, read on the forward strand.
AAACCAAAGGTCCCATCTACAATGGGCAGGTCCTTCTACTCCGCCTATTTTTCTATAGTCTGTGCAACAAAGGAAAATCCTTGACATCGGCCGCACTCTTTTGCGAGGGTGCAGGGCTTTTTATGATGGCCCAGGATGGGATATTAGTCGTTTGTTACAGGTATTTCCTCCATTTATGGTTGAGCAAATTGGAGCTATACCTCTTTGGGCTAATGCCCCTGATTGGATTTTCTGGAGGGATATATCGGTTGGTAGTTTTGTTACCAAGTCAGCTTGGCAATTTGTCCGTTCTCGTCGACAATCTCAAGACTCATATCGATTGATGTGGAACTCCATTATCCACAATACAGTTTATTTCTTCTGCTGGAGAATGTGGCAGGCTCTGATATCGGTCGATGTAGCCATTTAAAGGAGGATTGGCTGTCATATGACCTCCCGATGTCAATGTTGCTCGAAAATAGAGACTAGTTCACATTTTTTCACACAAGCAGTATCATTTCTTCTCAGGCACATGGGCGGATCCAGCACCCGGCGAGCCGGGGCGGCCACCCGTGCTAGATCCGTCGGGAAAAAAAATTAAATAAGATTTATGAAAAATAATTATATATATATATGTTATTGTATAACTTTCACTGAAATGATGTGTAGATCAATTGGGAGAGAGGACGCCTTTCCATGTGATATACTTGGGTACCGATGTTCAACAAAAAGAAGTGTAGCTTATATGGTAAATGGGTCATTTTGTGCACTAGAGGTTTGGGGTTCAATTCTTCGCTTTTCAAATTTTTGTTTAATTTTTCATTACAATAAATAATAACTAAACAATTATGCATTATTAGTTTTCGTTTTCAAAATAATTTCTTTAAAAATTTTATTGACTCAAATTATTACTCTATGATATATATATTTTTATTGTTAGTTTTTATTAATTTATTTTATAAAATTCAAATTTGGACAATCTAAGTGTTGTTCTTTATTCTTTTAAAAGTTCAAAAAATGCTTTTAAATTTGAGGTGAAAAATAGTTTTAGTTTTAAAAATCATTATTTTCAAAATTTTGCATAACATTCGCCTAAACTCGGAGCTTGTTATTACCATTTAATCATGCTTTACGTATAAACTGTTTCATTTGAATTCGCAAAAAATTTAAAACTTGATCGTACATGTATGATTGAAAAATGTACCTTTTTCTTATTATTTATATTGTATTGGATTATATTTTCAAATGTATATGACTTTTTCATGTTTTAGTGCATTTATATATTGATTGAAATTTTTTTAATATTATTTAATTAAATATTAATAAACAATCTTATTATTGCGGCCATCTACGACCGCCCTAACTGGCTTAATATTTTGAATCCACCCGGCATGGCAGTATTTTGGAGATATATTTCAGTTACTTGTGAGATTGAGGGAGTTAAATCCCGGTTCCAGATGGAGGTATTCAGACCAGTAAGTTCATAAGGGACGCATTCACATTGTCATCTTCCTGTTTATATTTTGGTTCTTATGGCTTGCGAAGAACAACGCGAAGCACAGTGAGATATGCATGGAGCTAAGACAGATTATTTGGCGTGGAGACTTGACTATCGCCTCATTTTTTTGGTGTTTCTTTTAACTCTTTCTCCCCAGTACTCCCTCTATTGGTTTTTTAGCATACTCCAACGTTGAGATTTTATGAGATCAATATCGATGGACTTAGCGGTAGGGACATATTCGTGACTAGGATGGACTTTGTATTAGGGCTTTCTCATCATCATATAGAGACTGCCTTATTCTGGAGGTTGAGTTACGAGATATCTTGTATAGGATTTCACTTTTGACGACTTGGATTATTAAACATTTGTGTAGAGACCGACTCATCAGTGGCTGTTCACTATATCACTAGGGGTGAAGGACTAAGGGCTATTCATATCATTCTCAGACGGATCAAACATCTCTCATTTGATCGAGATATTGTTTTCCACACTTACATGAGATGAACCATGTAGCCAATTCTCTTGCATCCAAAGGCTGAGACCAGCTTCATTATCCAGATTATGAACCACTTGACTTACCACGAAAACTTTGAGCCATTGTATAGATTGACAAACATGGGCTTCCCACTATTAAAGGAAGTAGCTTGAGTCTTGCTTGATATTTTTATATTGGAAGTATTACTTTCACTCTTATTTCTTTCCTTCATTTGTTGTATTTCTTCACTTTGGGAGGTCAAATTTATGTCCCCTTCCTCTTGTTCTCGTGAGTCTAATTTTTATATATACGATTGGGGAATCCAAACCCCAATCAACCTTCCATAGTGGTGCCTGAAAATGCACTGAGGCTATGTTGGTGTTTTACTTGAAAAAAAAATAAAAAATAAAAAATAAAAAATAAAAAATAAAAATAAAAATAAAAAGGAAGCCTTGACAAGTTGTCACGGTGAAGAAGTTAGAATGACAACAGATTAATAACATCTTGTTATATTTTTGGTGTCAAGAGAAGCATAAACTATAATAGTTATATTAGAAAATTTTCATTGATTTTGAGGTTAAATCACCCCAAGTGTTTTCTTTTTAAAAAAATAAATGAGCTTCCACAGTAATGTCCATGCACATTTCAGCCAAAGTTAGGAGGGACACCATATTGCCACATGTACTTCTACATAAGTTAGCAGGATCTTACGTTCCAAACTGCCGTTGCCTATGAAATAGGGAGCTTTATGAAAATTTCTGCAGCTGTAAACCAAATCCTAAAATAGAGAAACAAATTTCTCAATTTTCTCCAGCTGAACTTTATGATTTTGTGTAAGCCGTGTTAGAACTTGAGAGCACAGGTTGAGTTTTAATATGAGGGTTGTATACTTAGTTCTTGTATCTCTGGTCTTCTTTACTTTAGTGAATTTCTGAATGTCATCTACCACTTCGAATGCTGCTAATCAAGGGATCCTAACTTAGCTAAGACTGCAAGACGGGGATTCGGAATTCCACAATTGGGAGGCTAGTTTAAAGATTTTTAAGCAAATTAGTGAGAAATTTTTATATATTTAAAAGGAAAAACTCACTTAGTTAGGGGACATAGTGAGCTTTACTCGTCAATATACATAAAATTAACACAATATATAACTGAAAGATGAAAAAGAAAGAGAACAAAAAGTATGGAAAAACATGCAATGAAAATACAATAAAACACTACTTAAGTCGGAACTTGTGATTTTTTTCAAAAGATCAAACTAATCAAATATGAAATTTGAATAAATACCATCAACATTCTCTTTCTCAACATAGACAACATAATTTTCCAGGAATACATTCTCTATTTTATTGCAAACCGGTGTCTTAATAAGCATCTTGTTACTTTGTTGCTGTTGAAACCAAAATAGACAATACTAAACAAATCACTGTAACATCTTGAAAATGCTTCCATGAGTATTACGTTACTTTCCAATATATAAAAGCCAAATCACATTTAGCTTCAGACCATTCAACGTCCCTACATAGAAACAGTAGGCTCATACCATTTAAATGATATAATGTTGACTTTAAATATATGTTTGTTGACTTATATAATCTATCGAGAGTAAAATAATTGTGTCTTTGTTCACGAGACGCTATTAGTGACATATGACTTGATATAGACTGCCAGGATATTATTTTAAGAGGTCAACACTAAATAATATCTCACACCTACAGTGACCTTGAGATACCGAGCTGAAGTGCTGAAAAGAGTTAGAAGCAAAGAAAGATAAAAAAACAACAGGAATAACTAACTAACCCTTTTCAATTATTCAAAATTTACATATATTCCCCTCCTTGATCAATAAATGCACAAACTAATGTCATTTCCACCATTTCCTTCATCAACTCCAGGTAAACTAATTAATTGTGAAGTATATCAATCTCAATCATAAATTTCATTATCCAAATAGGCAAACATTTCTATTAATTACCATACACACATTTATTTGCACGATTACTATGAATCGATCAAAGTTAAGTTAAATTGAAGCCTAAATTTAGTACCTGAGCAGGCGCAACGAACCCAGGCGAATCAAGCAAGCTCGCCGGACTCAATCCGGGAGGTATTGTAAACATCCCAGGCTGCTGCCACACTACTAAACCAGCCGGCCTATTCTGCTGAAACCTAAAATCACCTCCAGTATCCTCCTTATTCTCCACCGCCGCCTGCTGCACCGGCTGAGAAGATAAAAAATTATGCCTGACTTTTGGCATACCGGACGGAGAGTCCATGGCTCCGGCAAGCAACTGCGAGAACGAGCGGGGGTCATTTTCCGCAAAAAAGTTGGAGACCAAGGTCATCGGGCCCGGGCTGGCCCCCGGCCCACCGATAAACAAATTTTCCACTGAACTCCTCGGCGGCAAAGCAATCCTCGGTCGAGCAGACTGAGATGATGGTGATGGTGGTGAAGGAGGTTGATTCTCAGCCATTAAACTTAGTTTTGACTAAAAATTTTTGAATTTTCAGATCATTAAAGATTCGAAATTTCAAAGAAGAAGAGATTACAGAGAGAAAATTATTGTTTCAATGAATCAATTTTTTTTTCCAATTAAGAAAGAAGAGACTTGAGAGAGAGAGCTTTTCTGATTTGAGCTACCATTTTGTATACGCTGGAACCTGAAAGTCACCGCCTTGTTCTGTGAACTTTCTATTTTTGCAGGCAGAAGTCCACGGAAATATAATGAATTAATTTTCACATTCGGCCCGCATAATATTGTTTTAATATCAAATTTGTCCATAATAATTCGGCAAGAAAGTGCTAAAAATTTTGGTCTCATTAAAATTTTAATACATTTTTCTCTCTTCTTTTCAATCACATATCCTCTGATAAAATAATATTACACGTACATAAAAAAAAATTCCTTCTTTTTTAACCACGCATCCTTCCAAAAATTATTATTTCAAAATACATTATTTCCAAAAATCTTATTAAAATTATTTCATTCTTCTATTCATTTTCAATAACATATTTTTCAATAAAATAATATTTTTCATTACATCAATAACTTTTCCTTCTTTTTCAACCACATATTCTTCATCAATTTACAATTTCAGGATACATTTTTCTAAAATAATATGGTTCAAAAACACCCATAATGTCTAAATTGTTAACATACAACTTTAAATATCAATTCATGTTTAGTTAATTGCTCGTGTTAGGATTTTAGATGCAAGTGATGCATATAGTTTTTAAATTAATATTTCATATAGAGTCTATGGCAATTGGATTTGGTTAAGAAGAAAATAAACTTTAGCTCAGAAGAATAATTATCTTGCTAAAAATTTATCATGTTGTATGCGGACGAGAAAATTTGTATAGATAAGGTGTGTTATTAATGGAGAATCATTATAAACGCCAAATATTTTTTGTGTGAAAGAATAATTAATCATTACAAAAAATTACATCATCTATAAATCGAGAATTCAAAATCTATTTTTCCCATCTGACTATCTCATTTGCAATCCCAAACAAATTTTAACACATAGCTATGATTTTGAGGTGTTAATTTATAAAAAAAAAAACCAAAAACAAACTTTGTTCGACTAAAATTTGACAATTTAGTGACGTATCAAAATCATATCAAGGAACATTTTATGAGATAGCGAGATGAGATCATCAAATCTAGACTAAATCCATTGATAACTTATGGTTTCAATAATTTGGTAGCCATTTGGAATAAGTTTTAATCTTAAACAACAAAGTCACAATCTAAATGTTAAAATTAATTAATTTTCCCTTTAAAAGAGGACGGATTATATATTTTCAAAAGATTAGGGCCTAAATCTTTATTAAGCTCATATTATAGGAAAACACTGAAAGTAACATTATTCTATTTTTGTTGACAATTATGGCCTTGTTGACTTCTGAAATGGCGGTATTGACTTCTGTATGCATTTGGCTACTCATTAGCACGTTGGGGCCTGTTTGTCGTTGTGTAATTGTTTTTTATTTTTTTATATTTATTAAAAATACTTTTAAATAAGCACTTTAAATCTAGACAAGACCGAATATTTTAGCTTTTTCTATTTATTTTTTTCCCCTCAATGCGCCATGGTCGGCCATATAGTTGGTTTTGAATCAACCAATAACCCCTCAAGACTATTAATTAATCTCTCGTAACTTTCTAATTGATCAAAAAGTTCAATTTATTCGAAAAATATATAACCATTATAGAATACATATTGACACAGAACAATTCTATTAGTTCTTGTTTTGCACAAAATAATTATATTCTTTCATTTTAAAGCAATATCCCTTCAGATCAAGCAAATGTTGCGGAAAATAATCTCCTCGTCCATTTTTTCGAATTGAAGTCCTGTAAAAAAGCGAATTTGCAAGTAAAACATGCAAAATAACTTTATATGCATGTCCTATACTATGTCCAACTGAAGACATGTTTTTTGGGGGTATAGACTTCCAACCAACTGAACCTGATTAAGTGCTTCTTAGGGAAATCGGTAAGTACGTCCCGGGACAGCTCAGTAGTGCAAAGGATATGAATGAAGTAATCTCAATTGAGTTGACAGCCGCAGTGTAAGGGATCGATTTCTACCTCTAACAATGTTTGGAATTGTACTCTTTGTGAACACCGGTATTGCAGCTCTTATATCCTGACATACTGAGACACATCTCACTATTTACCTCCTCCACAATACTCTAGGGGTGGGATGATGGGGGACCCTTAAGGTTGGGGTTCAACCTTTAGGGAAAACGGTAAGTATATGTGGCGTAATGCACGGCATAATATTTTATAATGCTGGGTTGAACTAAGATAATTAATTCATAATCTATATTCACGGACGTGCGTGAAGATGGGAGCTGGTTTGTATTAAAACCTGAATTGCAGGACTTGAACAGGCAAGGTCAGTTCTTTATTATTATTCGTACCATATAATGCGAGTTCATTCCTACTTGGCATTTTAATGCGTACGTATTGTTTAGCCAGCAGTAGTAGGAAATCTTTTTCTTTCGACTACTGTGAAACAGATTCAATTGGAATAGTAATCAAACTACTTCATTTTGTTCATGTCTGAGAATTGAAAGAGAGCATTAGAATCAACTGCTAATCTTTTGAAGAATATTGATACAGATTTGAAGTATGCAAGTTTCGTGTTTGTGGGATTCAAGCAATTGCTCAAGGAGGCGAATCTATCTGTTGTATATTGCTAATTAACAGTTGTTGACACCGCACTTCATTTGTATCATTCGCAACCTTCTTAATATAACTTGTTGACAGAGGTTACCTGTAATTACTTGGAAATCATTTTTTGCAATCAAGATATTGTTGGACATCTCAATTTTTCAGTTCAACAAACGCCCAGGAGATCACATTCCAGGGTCAGGACATCACCATATGCTCAAACTTTTCGTATGATGTAAAATTCAGTACAAACCAAATCTTTCAATTTTCATGTTTTCCCATAATCAGCATTTTAGATTCAGAAAATGCTCAAATAGAAAGACAAACATCATTAGACAAAAACGCGAATGGACCATCAAGTTCATACTTCACCAGAACACAAGATTCAATAAGATGGTCCCGTACTAATCTAATAATTTGAAGTTTATTGCATTTAAAATTTCAAACCATTGGCAATCCATGCGATATAGAGTTACTTGGGACCAATATCCTTGAGAGCACAGATCTGCTCCTCCCCCATGGCAATATGCAATAAGCAAATTAGTACCTCACAGGCCAATGAAACCAGTGAAATATAACTAACCAGGGAAATTTTATTATTGTTATTGCTCCGATTTCATCCTCGACTAGATATTCAGATCTCACTCGATGCACTGGCACAGTGACAGAGTAAATGGTGCCAAAATCGAGATCATTTGAGACACTCAGTTGAACTTTATCCTGTATTCTATCTCCACAAAATCAGACAACGCACTCACAACATTACTCAATCTTTTGTTTTGCCTCATCGCTGACTGCACATTGATCAGAGAAGAGAATCATCTTCAACCGTTGCTTTGCAATTTTAGCATTAGAATTTCTTCTTGATGTGGGTGATGGGAATATTATCTTCCATGCCAAGTCAAAACGCTCATAGAAGTTCATATTAATAGTACTAAGGAGGAAGTTCTCGACTTCCTGGCTGATGGGATTTGTTGAAAGCTTATATTCTTCAAAAATCCCAAGCGATCGTTTACAATGACAGCGAGTGCTTTGGCCATCAAGTATGGCACGAGAATATCTTGGCATAGTCTCAGAAACACTAGATGTGCCATTAAGCGTGTGTTTGGCCCCCCTTTTTTTGTTCAATTCTCCTTTTCCTACAGTGACATCTGACAATTTGACCAATTTTTTGTGTTGAATTGTGGCAACAGAATACGGTGGTGTTGTGATTTCCCATGAAATTTTTGTTGACTTTCAATATCTAAAGACAATTTCTCAATTTTGCCCTTCATTTATCATGTTTATCACAAATGAATGAATTTGTCATATTTGTATTTGCAAGTAGCAGAGTAGTCACCCAACGTTTCCAACGGCATTATGATGCCTGGTTGGAATTCTGATATTGATGAGGGGATTGCGCGTCTTTGCAGGTTCTACTGTAGCAGAAGTAGAATTTATGCAAAAAAATGAAAATCAAACACTAGCTAAGGAACACACTACAGTCCACCTGTAATGCAGCAAGATATCATCTTTAAAAAAAAAAAAAAGCCTCCATGCAACTGCCAATGCAACAAATACAAGGTTGGAATATTACATTCCGATTGAAAGAGTAACCTAATTTCTGAATTCAAAATGAAAAGAAAAAGGAGAGACAAAATATCATAAAAGAAGTATATCAACCTCTGAAAACTTTACATGTATAAAATGTTTGCAAATTATTTTCTGGTTCTCATTATTTTTGGATGAATGACATTATCATTGAAGGCAAAATTTAATTACAATAGCTTAAACTTTTATATCATTGAGGCAAAATTTAATTACAATAGCTTAAACTTTTATATCGACTGGTTCAACAATTGTTTTCCGGACAAGCTGTGTGATTGCATAGGAACAAAGACAAATACACACTCTTAGAAATTGCACATGTAATTTAAGATATCTAAACTCCACCACAGATCAGTCTTATCCATACTCATCCGACATTGGTACAG
>CAIGRF010206545.1:0-12023 GCA_903798235.1 Fraxinus ornus
CCATCGTAGCAAGAAAGAGCCCGAGGAAACATCCAGGAAAGCAAACGAGGGTATGTTGATTTAATCTGATATATTGCGTTTTTGCTACAGGTTGTGTGATTTTTTTATGGATTGTTTCATTTGGGGAGTTTTTTGGGTTCTTGTTCTGGTGGGTATTTTGGGAATAATTTTTGTTGATTAGTTCTATTAGAAGTTGTTTTTTTGCTTGTTTTTTTCTTCTTCTTGGAATTGATTTGTAGGCCAGGGATTTTATGGGGCTCTATTAGAATTTATCTGCTGAAGTTTTGGGTATTATTTCGACCGTAAGGTTTGAGGCTTTTGTCCATAGATTGTTCGGCTATGAAAAAATAATTTCTTTTAATTAATAGATTTCCTCCAAGAAACTGGCACAATAATGTTTTGGAGAGGTGTTCTGTGAATTTCTTCGATTTTTAACTGATTCTTGTAACCTCTACTGGCTAATGTGGCTTAGCTGAATTCGTTTATTTATTTATTCTAATTTTTCGTAAATAGCTTCTTTCATTGTACAACAATTGAAAGTGGCAGTGTGACTAAATGAGCTTTTACATTCGTTTGCTTGTGCAGTCTGATTGCTAACTTGTGTGTTAATTATTGGTAATGATAAGAACGACCTCTATAAGCATTATTGAGTGTATCTTAATTGTTCTGTCCATGTCTCGACGCACCTTCTGCTCAGTAATACCCTCTTCCGCTTCCTCCGACGAGGCAACCAAAACTGAGACCTTGAACAAAACAGTCGGTGGATTTCGGGGAAAAAAAATAAGATTATGGAAATAAAGGAAGGTCTGACAAGGTGTTGAATTTATTGGAGGAAACTGTGGTGGTTAAAGGTTGGGTTAGAAACTTGAGAGTTCAGAGTAGTGTCAATTTTTTTGAGGTAACATTCTTTTCCTCGGTTTTCATTTTCTATTCAATTGAAGTATAACTAGCTTTGATCTGAGATTGCCAGGGGATTAAGTATTAATATTTTTGGTGTTATCAAACCTGTAAACAGGAAGAGCATAATGGATATTATCAGAAAATTTACATTTTCATCCTTTCCCTTAACTGATAATGCAGTTAAACAACATTACAATGTATTGATTGTGCAAGTTTTCCAAGTTTAAAAAGAATGCAAGTCTGTGTTCTATTGCAAATTGAGAAACAAGGTTGAAGTAGGGGGGATAAATTTAGTAATTTTTAAAATTATAATGGGATAGATTTAGAGTGGGATAAATATATAAAAATAATGTTTAAATGAATGCTATTAATAAGGTTAGTATTGGAATAAACGTGGATAAAGATAGTACTTTTTATAAAATTTTAACATGGATGAACTTACGGTGGAATGGATATATAAAAAATGTGAATGAAAATAGCGGTACCCAAAATGAACACCACATAATAGTAATACATAACTTAATTATGTAGGGTTTGCATTGTGTCCACTTAACCATTTGAGTTTAGTTTTGTTTCATAGAATAAAACTTACAATAGCACAATTAACATATGTACCTCAAATACTGTAGATGCAATATATATATGAATTGATAACTCATTCGTATGTGAAAGAATGAGACATGATGAACATCAAAGGACAAGAGATGACACCTTTTTATGGATCCCCCTTGACAGAATATGAGATACTTAACCTATACACGAATTAGCTTCTTTACATGCTTTCATTGTTAACTGTAAGGAAGTTAATGAAAAGAAATTGATAAGTATATTTAAACTATTCATTTACTAAATTTCTCAATATTTTTTTTCCAGCCTGCAATGACAATATAGCGCTCATACTGCGAAAATACGTGCACAAAAGAAAATGAAGAGAAGAAGAATGTGAAGAGGTAAAGATGATATCGAGAACAGTATGTTGAATGAGTTGGATTTTGGCAAGTTTGCATTATTCGACATAATTAGTTTTCAATAACTGCAAGTTAAATATATTGTTGAAAGTATTGTTGGTTTACTTATGGGTATGAGAAGACAAGAAAAAGGAAACAACGAAGGGACAAGCAGTCACAAGAATGGGAGAATAATATTATCGATCCTTATCATTAATTACTTCGAAAACTTGAAAACATTCACCAAGATTGAAAAATTCAGATTCCCAAGGAGTGATTGGCATGGAGCAGGAGTGGGCTGTGTTCTTCATGTTGGTCGTTATTTTGTTGAAAAACGGGTATTGCTTTCCTTTTTCTATGCAAAATTGAAAATTCTCCCTTACTCATTGTTGTTTTACTAAACAAGTTTCATGTTTCATAGATTTACAATCCCGCTATTAAATAGCCAATTACGATGGTAGCACGTGCATTGCACGTGCGTCGAACTAGTTTCTTTATAATTTCAAGTCAATCAAAAATTATTTTTAAAAAATACAATCACAATTAAAGCATTACAAGGAAATTTACTGTGATGATTCAACTAATGCCGCATGGAAGTAGAAGTAGAAGTAGAAGATTTACAAATCACGAACTTCTTCTTCCCGTGAAAGAAATGGCAACAAGACAACCTATAAATTGGAAAATTAGCCATCATCTCTACCTTTATTTCCTTTTGCAATGGTCGGGAAATCAAAGTCCTCATCAGTCTTCTTTGGTGGAGCCTGAAATCCACTGAAGGAATTTTTTTTTTTGCTTCAAAAAATAAAAAACTTCCTCTTATCATTTTTATTTATTGACAGTCCTTTAATTTTAATCTTTCATTTTTTGAAGTTCGCGGTTCCAAACACTGAATTTTATTCGTGAAAATGACCATTACCAGGAAAGGGATTTAGCCTTGGGAACAAAGAACTAAGAAAATTTAAGGCCTTGTCTGACTCCCATTTTTTAACTCATTTTTATCCGAACTAATCTTTAACCACATTTAGATGCATCATTATCAACATTTCAACCACACATTACAATAACTTACTTTTATCAAAATATACTAAAGATGCGATTTTTAGCAATACCAAACAAGAGCTAAATATAAAGTAATGGTGTAAATTTGGACCGGGCATCCAAGTCTTGCCCTTGGATGCTCAACACGGGCCCTTGCATAGGCCATTCCAGCTCGAGTGTCCAGACTCATAGCCCATGTAGACCGACCTAACCAGACCTTAATTCAAGAAAACAAAGTAAATAAAAAGGAAAAAGAAAAGAAATTATTCTTAGATAGAGGTTAGGTCAATCCGGACTACACAAAAACATGGACCATGGTAGGCCTTTAGCGAGCAATGCAGGGAACTGGCCTTCATTACACCACTAGCTAAAAAAACTAGGACTTCTATTTTTGAAATAAATAAAAAATGCATCAAGATTTCTGATAACCCAACAATCAGATGATCTTGTGCAATACAATTTGTACACTTCCTTGTAAATGATCATACTGCCAGTGCATGAAATGTTGACGAATTCGTATTTTTCTTGGAGTCATGCTTTAGCAGGAGGGCATAGAGCAGCTCGTTCCATGCATCAGGGACTCCAGGTAGGCACCAGTGGCTGCAATCCTGTAAGAGAATACTATGTTTACAATATTGTTTTAACTCTTTAAAAGTCATACAATTCATGGAGTATATATAGCATCCAAAAGAATATGTTTTAGATGGAAAGAGGATAAAAAACGAGCTAGAAAAAAAGGGAGCAAATCTTTTCCAAATAAGACGCCAAGCAATCGACAGTTTGGTGTTGCCAATGACGTTCAGACGTTGAGTTTTGGTCCCAAAAACCGCTTCTTGGCACCTAGGCACCACATTTAGGTGCCCAGTTGTTGCTCCAAACTTTCAATTATCAACTTTGATCTTTAATCGAAACACAAATCGACATCGAGATTCACCACATTTAGGTGCCCAGTTGTTGCTCCAAACTTTCAATTATCAACTTTGATCTTTAATTGAAACACAAATCGACGTCGAAATTCGGGTCACATATTCAACACAAGCATCCGCCTCAAGCTCCACATAAAGCTTATGACAATTCTAACAGAAAAATCTAAGCAAGCGTGGGGAATTTGCTAGGTCTGTATACTACAGATCAAAATCAACTAAGCCCGTACATAGAATAAATTAACATAGCCCAGTGCTGATTCTCCCAATTATTATACTAGATTCAGATAAGAAATAGAAGAGACAATCGTATTTCTACCAAAAGATTTAGCCAATTAATTTTCAGATATGAATTTAGCCTATTTTTTGGTTTGGCTAAATCTAGATTTTAATTATGTTAAAATTAATTGTTGATTTTGACTTATATTTTTATTAGCTTTCTTTAGTTATCTAAACAGAGACTTGTGGATTCAAAACCAGTTCAAAATTGAAATGAGAACCCATGATTATTTTGATACTTCCATAGTACAATAACCCAACTTTCTGGTAGAATAAAACTCTTTTACCATAAAACGTTTTGACACCTTTGTTGACCTACACTCACATGCGTATGAGTCTATGAGACCCACGTGGCACTTGTGTGAATAAAAAATGCCAAAAAATGCTTCCTCCATTGTGAGTGTGCTATCAGGAAGGGTGTCAAATCCAAGAAGCATAGCATGACTGTAATCCGTAATAATGTATATTTTGTTGCAAGTACAATTATATACACTCAAATATTTGGATTTCCTTATGATTTCTTTATAATTTCAAGTCAATTTCAATTAAAGCATTACAAGGGAATTTACTGTGATGATTCCACTAATGCCGCATGGAAGTAGAAGTAGAAGATTTACAAATCACGCACTTCTTCTTCCCGTGAAAGAAATGGTAACAAGATAACCTATAAATTGGGAAACTGTAGCCATCATCTCTTCCTTTATTTCCTTTTGCAATGGTCGGGAAATCAAAGTCCTCATCAGTCTTCTTTGGTGGAGCCTGAAATCCGCTGAAGGATTTATTTTTTTTTGCTTAAAAAAATAAAAGAACTTCCTCTTATCATTTTTATTTATTGACAGTCCTGTAATTTTAATCTTTCATTTTTTGAAGTTCGCGGTTCCAAACACTGAATTTTATTCGTGAAAATGACCATTAGGAGGAAAGGGATTTAGCCTTGGGAATAAGGAACTAAGAAAATTTAAGGCCTTGTCTGACTCCCATTTGTTAACTCATTTTTATCCGAACTAATTTTTAACCACATCTAGACACATCATTATCAACATTTCAACCACACACTACAATAACTTTTATCAAAATATACTAAAAATGTGATTTTTAGCAATACCAAACAAGAGCTAAATATAAAGTAATGGTGTAAATTTGGACCGGGCATCCAAGTCTTGCCCTTGGATGCTCAACACGGGCACTTGCATAGGCCATTCCAGCTCGAGTGTCCAGACTCACAGCCCATGTAGACCGACCTAACCAGACCTTAATTCAAGAAAACCAAGTAAAAAAAAAGGAAAAAGAAAAGAAATTATTCTTAGATAGAGGTTAGGTCAATCCGGACTACACAAAAACATGGACCATGGTAGGCCTTTAGCGAGCAATGCAGGGAGCTGGCCTTCATTACACCACTAGCTGAACGGGAGATTTATTTACAGTCGAAACAGTTTTGTAGACTGTCCAGGCTTAGATTCATGTAAGGTAAAGATTCTATGAAGAAAGTTCAGTAAAAGAATCCTTTCCATCCTCAAATGAAAGAAATACATTTCATCTAAAGTATGTAGAAAAGAAGGAAATTGATGGCTCCTTCAATATAAACTCAGTGGCAAGTCGAATGTATAATTCGGCCAATAACTGGACCCTCTTGCAATATCTCCTGCCAGACTTCCAGTTTCACTTTGCCACTCACCTGTATTGAGCAGTTCTTTCTGATACTTCTTGCACCTTTATATTCATACGAAATCTTGACATGAATTTCGAAGGACCGAACGAATTTGGAGCTCATAATTAAGGAGTTTTAAGAATATCCATTCCCATTCTTCTGCACCTTTTTCTTATGAGACATGGTGCATTGAGGACATACGTATTCTAGACCATCTGTCTTTGCATAATCCTGAAAAAAGTTCAAACAATGACAATCAAACCAGATGTTCATCAGATGATGAAAATATGTTGAAACTACAAGCTTATAAAGTAAGTGAAGCACTACTTTAAAGGCACCCAAACCGGGTCTTCGGTCACATCCAAAATGGGCCCACTCCCCGCATATGCCACAGTTAACCCAGTCTCCAGCAGCGCTACTGATGAATATTTAAAAAAACCCATGTTAGTAGTCAACTCTTTAATAGAATAGTTCCAGAGTATAGGAGCACAAAAGATGAGGAGATTGAAGGACCTGCGACACAATAAGCAGCACTCTCCATCTACATCATCATGAGCCAATTCATACTCCAATAGGTAAGTTTCATAGTGTCTTTTAAGTGTATTTCCAACACCCTGTATCAAACGTAAAAGAAAATTAAATGAGATAAAAATAGAGTATGCCTTTGCAGTTTCCATATGAAGAATATTTACATTCTATTACAACAAAAAGTAGACCAGAGTAGAGTCCTAAAAATTGGTCATGATTATGCACAAAGAAAGGGTATTATCAATTTATCAGTGCAATATAAACACCAAGGTAACAGCATCTATCCATAGAACTAAAACATATTCTACTCTCATTCAAGTGCAGCGGTTACATGCACGGTAGGCTATTATAGATCCAGATGATAAAACACGCAAGTTGTCAATCCAGAATTCAAATTCACCTCATGAGTCACAACCTCTTGAAATTACTTATGTCACGTTTGGTTGGAAGAATTTAATTACACTATACAGCATCAATCAAGGAAAAGAAATGCTAAAATCTTGTTCCTATTCACTAAATACCACGTACAGAATGCGCTAGGTGATTCCTAAGCATTGCACCAAAAATATCAAAGTTTAGAATTAACAAGCTGAGTTACGGGGCATACAGTCATTCTATTTGTCACAGTGTGATTGCGCATCTTCGAGAAAACCTGTCCTTTCCAATTTATGCCGTTGCCAACATGAAAACCTCCTCTTGTCACCACCTGATTAAATACACATTACAATTACCACCTCTCTGTAATTTGTTATGTATTTTGTAATAAAACAACCAACAGATATTCTGTTCTCGGACAAATCCGAATGACAACACTTACCTCCCTATACAAATTAAAGAGATCGAGACGCTTTGCATTGAGTATAGCATCTGGGAACTCGGCAAGCCCACCTTGAGGAATGAGACGAGTATGTCCTCGGAGTATCAAAAATTGCATTACATCCTTAAGAAACTCCTCCTTTGTAGTTATAAGAACGGATACAGTAAGAAAAAGATGAGGATGAGGAAAGAGAGACACAAGTTAACATTGTAGCAATGTCTAGTGGAGACTTCAGAAATAACGCCAGCACAAAATGTATCAAGTTTACCTTGCACGTTTTTTTTCTTTTAATCTTCTTGAGATTATATGAAAGATTATATTTCATTTATATTCTAACAAAGGTCTTGAGATTGTGCAAAAAATTGTGTTTCATCAGTAACGACAATAATTTGCATCCTCTACAAAAAATTATTCAATGTGATGTCAATTGCTGATCTTTGATTATGTCATGAAATAGATCCAGTGTATGCGTCGCAACAAGTAAAGCAAGATTGGTCTATTCTAATAGAACAGGGCAAAAACTAGACACATATTTAAAGATTTCAGGCGTATAATGTAGGTAGAAACGTGCCAAATTGAACCCTATCTATTTGAATAGAATAGGGCAAAAATTAGGCACAAACTTAAAGATTTCAGGCATATAAAGTAGGTAGGCATATGCCAAATTTCATTGAACTCTTACATCATATTTATTGAAAACATGCAAGAAACTGAACTTAGATGAATGCATCTGCTTATTATCCATTGGCAAACAGTGTCTTCATGGGTGCCCGCATAATCCATAAGCAAAACCAGACCCCTGATGCATCATGAAATAGCAGCAAATGTGATATGCAAGTCAGAGAAATTTACCTCAGAGCACACATGTATTGGGTTTCTCCCACAACCATGTTTCTTCAGAGGCAGAGGATTCAAAGAAATAATTTGCTTAGCCTGATACGAGCCTGCCGTTGATTTTCTCTGGGTAACAGGAGTCACTCCAGCACCTCCATGCTTTGTAGAAGGAACAATAGACGATTTAACCCTTGTCTGACTTGCATCATTCCCATCAGCCTCTGAAATTCCAGAAAAGGGAAGCATTTTCTGGTGATGAATGTGAGGAATGGGCCTCATGGCAGCAACTTTAATCATTTGTCTTGCTGGCACAAGAGGCACAGTGACCCCATTCACCAATCCAGTTTCAATATTACCATTATCTTCCTTCTTCACAGTGGCTTGATTTCCAGAAACTAAACCATTTTGGGAGCCAATGCTTTTCTCTAGTGACCTCTTTCTACTAGGAGGTGGTGGTCTGAACCAGCTGGGAAAGCTGCTGATCCTTAGATTGTTCAAATTACTATCCTTCACCTGCTGCTTACAGAAGAAAAGAAGCCGCTCTGCATCTTCTTTCTCAAATGAAGCTACAGCTAATCCCTGGACACCGGCAACACCAAGAGCAACTAAACTGCGATATGAAACATCCGGTGCTAGTTGCCTCAAAACCTGAAATTATAAATACAACCACAAGAAGCACGAAACATCAGATAAAGGACAAAATGAGTAGGCAGCATAGTAATAAAAAGGCTCCAATACAGTCCATATGAAAATTTTCTAGCGCAGTTAAAAAACTACTAAATCAGTTAACACTTCACGAGAACCAACAAACATAGTAAGACACACAAACAAACCAAAAGACAACCTTCAGTTCACAATTCCAGTAGTTCTAAAAACTGGACCGGATTGGTCGGTACGACCAGAAACTGGTGAACTGGACTCGTGCCCAGTCCGGTCACTTAGTTGGACCAGTTTGCAATCAATCATTTATATAAACCGCCAAAACCAGCAGTTCATTTAAAAACTTACAAAGCTCCCTTCAAAGGTTTGAACTCAACACTACTACAGGAATATTATATCAAACTAGTCACCTGTAAGATAATTTATCTCACGGATCAATCAATCTTAATGATCAAGGATGCCACTATCAAATATATTAATATCTTCTAAAACATATTAAAAGTCAATTATTTATGATAATTTTTATGTAGGAGCATATTGTTCAAAATTTACTGTGTGATTCATCAAGTACAGTAGAAAATACTTTGTTAGTATTTGATTATCAAGGAAGTATCTTGTTATATTTTTAAATTAATAAAAAAAATTAATTTTAACTCAGAGCAACCTGATATTAGAAAAATAATAAGTAGAATGAAGACTGGACAAGAATTACAAGTACTTTATAGAGTTCCAAACCATAACATGACAATCTACAAATTATTTGGAAATAAAAAAAAATAACACATATTCCTTCACCTTCCACTGTAACAATTATAAATTATTGTGGAAATGAAATATGTTTAATAATATAAAAAATGTATCAATACAATATATGTACCAAAAGGAAAACTTCAACTTACAAATCAAAAAAGAATAAGTTCATTATTATTGTAATCAATTTAAGCTAGGGATATCCAACGGGGCAAGGCAAGCTGGCATTTTATCATGTAAGCTGCTCGCCGGGCCATAAAATTTTAAAATGAGCTGAACCGTGCTTGATTCACCCCAAAGCAAGCACGAGCCAGCTTATGTGGTGAGCCGAGATGAGCCGGATCGACCTATTAATATCCCTATCCCTATTTTATTAAAATGAGCTGAATTGTGCTCGACTCACCCCAAAGCAAGCACAAGCCAGCTTATGCGGTGGGACGAGATGAGCCGGCTCGGCCTATTAATATCCCTATTTTACACCTATGTTTGACTCATGTTTATAAAAAATAAACTACTTTTTATCCACACACTTCATGGAACCCACAAGAACTACCCTCTTATCCAAAACTTTTTGCTATATATTTATAATTTAAACAATTTATAAACACTTCCCAAACATGCTATAAATCATTTGTAACTTTTATTCTATCCAAACTTAAGAGGGTTTTGTCTGAGTTAAATGAAAAAAACAGATGTCATTGGGGTTTCTAATAATTTCCATCAAATCATAGAAATTAACTTGAGGTCAAGTACTTGTAAGAACCAACATTCTGTACATGCATTAAAGGGATGGGACTGTTAAGAAGAGCATATAGAGTTGACAAGTTCAGAGAGAACTAAAGCCAATCCAGTTCAGGAAAGCCCACTAAAATTGTAGAATGTGCAGAAGAAATGCAAATAAATGACCTGTGAAGCCCATGTTGGAACCTTCATGGAAACTTCGAATACTGCTGCCCCGCAAGCTATTGCAACTGATCTTCGAGGTTCCGACAAGCATGGTTTGTTTTCCTCACAATTTGGCAGTGCACGAATGAGCTGACTTTTTTCAATGATTTCACTTTTTATATGATTTTCCAATTGCTGAAAAAAGGGCAATGCATAGCCAAGTTCAGGTAAAACCAAATCACAAATTGTGATATTAGGAATTAAATAAATGAAACGTGGGATTAAAAACATAGATGCATTACCAGATCGTCGAAACACGTTTGAGCACTTCCTGACACCAAAAGAGAGATGTGAGCAGAACTACTGGTTGACAAATCACATCGCATGGTCACGACACCACGAGAAAAAGTGCCAGCCTGAAGTGGTGGTGGAGGGGCGCTGAACCACAAAACAAATGTTTTCAGAAAATGTTATTCACCATTACAGCATCAATGGGACAAAATGCTTCACCCAAAATTTGAAGGATGCGCCTAGGGGTAAAAAAAAGGCACTTAAAACATCCCAACACGAGTAAGCTGCAACCCATTCCGGAGGTGAGCCACCATTACCCATGGGGAGAGAATACAAGAGGGTTGCAAACTTGAACATCCGTATGTTAGATATGTTGACTAATGCTAAGTGAGTGATATCTTAATGATTTATTAGACTAAAGAGTGGTAACCGGGTAAAGAAATTCTCACATATAGCTAAAATTCCTAAGTATATACATGTATGGAAACAACATATATATACATACATACCTCGCCCTGTTTTGAAGTTTGCTGCACCGTATCTGAATCCATACCAAGGAAGGCAGATCAAATTACTCAATCATGTAAGAGAAACAGAAAAAAATGCAAGACATTGAGAGATTACAAACATAAACTCATTTTGTTTCATCTCATCTCCAGAATTAGCAGGAAGGAGGAAGGGAGGGAAAGGACAATTCAATGTCACACTTACTTCAATACTCAGTAGTGCATTGAGGCCATCCTCCAGAGACCCCAATAAGAAAGCATCCTGAAAAGGAATTCATCCCATGTCAGAATTTCCAAGGGTACATTGAATTGTTAAAAAAATGTTTATGGCAATGAGCATATGAAAGACAAACTTAAAAGGAGTCAGTTCGATTACCAATGAACTTGCCACTCCACAGACAAGAAACCTCATGTTTACATCATCATCATATATCTTCACGGCAGGAAGGTCACCAGAGGCACTCTCTTCATCATCCTCGGGACCCATCTCAGGTAGAGTTACACTAATATTTGGAGGTTCCCCAAGAAGATTAGGGCCCAATTTATCATCAACTTCGTTATCTTGAAGGACCAGATTATTTTGAACGTAATGAAGCCTAAAGGAGGCATGCGCAAGCTGAAACACATCCCAAGTGTGACAGTATGAACTGCAATCGACAAAAAAAAAAAGAGCTTCAGAGAGCAATTTAATGTTTTCATATCCACAGAGAAAGCGAAGAACATATAGAGGGAGTTAAAGAAAGAAGAAAATGCATGTTCTAATTAATTTGATCCATGTCTGATCAGCTCTTGCAATACAACTGACCACTGACATCAAGTATAACCCAGTCATGGAAAACTCTAAGAATAGGGTAAAAATACTGATGGTCTCTGTACATAGCAAAGTTTAAAAAGGCGAAACTAAGTACTGAGGCGGTTTTTCTTTATGAGGCGAGGCGTAAGCCTCGAGGCGGATTGAGGCGTAAGCCTCACAAAAAACAAAAAATCTAAGTAAAAAAATTATAAAATAATACAAAA
>CAIGRF010206545.1:23627-38218 GCA_903798235.1 Fraxinus ornus
AACTCCACCTCATCTTTGGCCTTTGCCTTTGCCATGCTGTCACTTCTACAAAAAAAATTTCTTCTCCAGCAACGGTAGTTATGACCCACAACTCCTTAGATGGAAGTGGTTGTCGGCTGGTGTATGTAATTTAGGTGGTGGCTGAAGGATATACGATAAAGTTTTAGGTCATACACATTTTTATTGAATTTTACAGTGTGAAACTAATACTAATTGCTCTTTAGTTTCTGGGATTAATAATAGAAAATCCCCTTAAAAACGTTTCCATTTGTGATATATTCCGTACTATTTGAAATCGTAGAAAACTTCCATGTTTGAAACATTTTGTATGAAAACCCCCATGTCATCAAGTTCTGTCAAATTTTTTGATAACAAAGTAAAAGAAAAATGTCAAAATTAAAAAGGAATAATTGTAATTTCAGTACCCAAATTTTTATTTTTTTTCACAAATTAAATCCAATTTTTTTTATATGTGCTACTTACAATCCCAAATTTTTAAAACTTTATTTTTCAACCCCACCCTCCCTTCCTTATTCCACCCTACATTATCTTATTCCCCAAAAATAAAAAAATAAAAAATTCTCTCGTTCAAACACCCAAGATTTTGTGAGAATAGTGGCAATGGCTTTTTGACCCGGTTGAAACTTTTTTTGTCCTTTGACCAGCTTTTTCTATTTAAAAAAAGCTTTCATTTTCTATTTATCCTTTTTACCCTAAACCCTAAGTCAAGCCCTTGAAAACTTTTTTAGGCATAACTTATTATAGAAAATTTTTTTAGGCCTTTTTTAGATTAAAATGTCCGAATTGTCCTTCTACATGTTGTTGAAATATCGCAAATACTCTTTCCGTATAATAACCATAATACCCATTTTTCAAATCAAAACTCTAACAGTTAGTTTCATTTGTTCTTCTATATATGGAATTCCAGTTTTCTTCTTCTCTTATTCTTCTTTAGTTTATTTATAATCTTCTACTTCTTTATTCTTCTTATCTAGTTTTACTCGAAGTATAAAGAAGTACATCAAAGAAGAAACCTTTATATTTCTATATTTTATATTGGTAAGATATTATTTTTACTTTTAATTTTTTTAAATCTTGTGTTTTTTTTTATTCGTACATATATTCATTGTCATTTGTGTTTATTTTAAGTGTTTGAATGTATTTTGCGATCTTAAGTAGTTTTGAAAAGCAAAATCTCGTATATTTTTAGCTACAAATTCATTATAGACGTTTTAAATGGGCGAAGTCATTTTAAACGACTGCATAGTTCTTTAAAACGACCATAGAAACTACTGCGGTCGCTTTATATTAGTGTGATTGATTATTTGCTAACATTCCAAAATCTTACTATTCTAATTACATATATGGGGTCAACAACATGGATCTCTAAAAGTATGTAAATCTAATATGCAATTAATTTCAGAAAATTAGTAACGATTAGTAACTCAATTGAAGTAAAATTATGTAAATCTACAACGCGATTAATTAATAAGAAAAAGGAGCAAAAGAAAACTTCAAAATGCCATTGTGATAATGACTGATGGCTCCTCTGGTAGAGCTTCCATTTTTCTTTTCTTCTTATTACAAGTAAAGAAACACCATGTTCTCAGTTTTTTTCTGAAACAATACACCCCATATTTTTTTACCAACATACACACAATAAACTCACTGCATTAAAATCAAAGATGTTAGATTGGTTTAGACAGGCAGTTCTTTATTAAATCAATGAGTATGCATAACAGATGAGGTCGTTACATCTTAGTTCCTGTGTTTCTATGAAATAAGGTGACAATAGGCAAGATGTTAGTCTCCATATATGATTAAAGAGCATGTGGAGTACATAATTTTTAACACCTAGGATCAAGTTATTATAGAAGAGCGTGAGCGGTTATTAAGACAAATATAATAATGATTCACTCTAAGGAAGCACTCACCTACTTTAATAGTGAAGGCAAATCTTGTGCCCTGCTGGGAACCTTCTAGTTTGAAATGCAAAAATCAATGCCTCTACTGCCAAAGATTAGCCAATCAACAAAACTATAAAGAATTCAATCTTATTAGCCGGCATACCAAAACTTCGTTAAAACACGGTCTAAGCCTACAAAGTGGCCAAGCTTCTTGCCATTTATCATAATAAGTTCGAGTGCACTTTTGAATAACCGGAGAGCAATTACAAACGATACCCATAGTGAGTCACATCACAGAAAAAAATGGAACTGTCATCTAATCATACACATTAGAATTGCTCATAACAAGAACATAAAAGTGAACACTGATGATAATTCAAATTACAAAACCTAGCAAAAAATTAAAAAAAATCCTAACAAATCTATGTATCTTATGCAATTGAATAATGAAAAAAAAATAAATATAAAACATATTTTCTTTTAGACAAAGACACAAATCAACATGTCAAAATGGTAACAAATTAAAAAGACTCGAGGAACAAATGATTCAAATGACTCAAGGAACAAAAATAATACTCATCACACCTAATAGTTTATGTAACAAATGATTCGAATTTACCTAAATATAAGCAAATTTTGGTTCAATCCTTCCTCGCGCTTTGAATAGTTCCTCACGCAATAAACAGTGGTGGTCATTGAAATTAGATAGCTACAATTGAAGCTTGCAAATGATCATTCAATTTCTGAAGTTTGAAGCTTGAAGATTGAAGTTTAATGCTGCTTCTTCGCCAAAGCCTGATGTTCTCTTTGAATTTTGGGAGTCGTTTTCTTCTCTTTAGAGCATCTCCAAGAGACTCTTTAAAAGTGGAATGCTCTCTATTTTAAAGAGCCAATCTTTAAAATTTTACTCCAAGAGACCCTTCAATTTAACATTTTAAAATAAAGAGTGGGTTTGGCTCTCTAAATTTGGAGAGCCAAACCCAACTCTCTATAATTTAATGCTTCAAAGATTCCAACTTCCAATACACAATTTATTTACTTAATTAAATAATATATGCAAATCTCAATACCTCTTCATTGAATCATTCAAACGGCCATTTCCATTTATCTGTTCAGATGTGCTCTTTATATACATTGCACATATATCTTTTTTTTTCTACAACATGGAGATTCAAACCAGCATGGATGAAAATCAATATAATGATACAAATGAAAACCCACAATTTTCAACCCAATATCCCAATTTTGATGATCAAATTCATGTGTCAAATACTCCATTGGAACCCAACTCCAAAAGATTAAAAGGTGGAAACTTTACTGTGGAAGAGGATCTTCTCATTGTGTCTACGTGGATTAATGTTAGTTTGGATGCACTACATGGAAATGAACAAAAACAAAACGCTTTTTGGACTCGATTGTGGGAATACTTTCACAAGTACAAGAAATTTGCGTCTACACAAACACAAGTTTCTTTGATGAACCGTTGGTCAACCATTCAATTGGCTACAAATAAATTTTGTGGATGCTATGCCCAGATTGAATCTAGAAACCAAAGTGGTGTCAATGAGCAAGATAAGGTATTTAAGATAGTTTTTATTTTGATATAAATATTATTAATAATTCATATCTAGTTTGATTTTATTTTTTTATTTTTGTAGATTGCTAATGCAAAACTCTTGTACCAAGAATTAATTAAAGGCAAACATCCATTCCAATTTGAACATTGCTGGAATTTGCTGAGGTACCAGCCAAAGTGGTTGGAAGATTGCCAAAATAAAAAATCGGTAAGAAATAAAACCACAAGTTCTTCCTCTGATTTCACCTTTGGTGACACACAAGAGACTCATGTGGATCTTGGAAATGATAATATTCCAAATTCTAACCGGGAAAGACCACCTGGAAGAAAGGCCAAAAAAGATCGAAAGAAGATGAAGGATAAAGATATTAAAAATGACTCATCAAGTGCATGTGTGACTTTGTTACAAGCAATGAGAGAAGAAAAGAAACAATTCAATGAGAAGAAAATAGAAATGTTTGAAAGACAATATACTCAAGAACAAGAGAGACTTGCCTATGATCAAGAAAAGCTTCGATTGGAACAAATGAAAGAGGACGAAAGGATAATGATGATAGATACAACTGGAATGCCTCAAATGCTTGCAGATTTTTATATGCAACGTCAAAAAGAAATTCTTGCAAAAAGAACTGTAGGTCGTTGAATGTAGCTTGATTAAGGGAGCAACTGGTTCTTTTGTCTCATGTAAAAGTCCATTATATGGAAGAAATTGCTATCTTCAGATAAAGAGTATATAAAATGAGACCTTCTTGTGAAGGCAATTATTTGGTTTTAAACTTTTTGTTTCAGTTCCCTGTTTAGATGACCAATAGATATATTTGTGGTAATTTTTATCTTTTCCTCTCGTTTTTTAGGCCCTTGATGTCTCTGACTTTCTTTGGAAGTTTTCAAGCCACAGAAAGGTAGTTTCTGCTATTTCACATAAATTCTGCTACAATTTTTGTTGGTTTGATTTACTATTCAGAGAGCTAATTCGAGATAACTGTGAAAAGTTCGTTTCTTTTTGGGGGGGTTTTGAAACAAAGACAAGGTTCAATAAAAGACACAACACATTAACAGAAATGTAGTTCCCTTGCATTTTTTAACTCTATAAATATGGTTAAAACGAACACCTTCATTTGATGGAAATGTAGTTCATATATGACAATTCAAATAATAAGAAAAACAAACAGTTCAATAAAAGACACAACAGATTAACAGAAACAAAGTGAAACACACAATCAACCAAATGATTGATTCATCATCATACAAGTAACACTAGAAATCTAGTAATCTTCACCCTCATCTTCATCGCCTGCAGTTGATTCAGTACCAACTTCCTCAGTCCTTCTCCAAAGCAGTAAGATCGTCTCTCACCTCAGAAAACTCACCTTCCTCCATACTCTCTCCATCGCCTCAAGACATGCTTTAAGCTCCATGTATATTCCAAATGTGCTCAATAAGGTCTCTTTGGAGCTGAGAGTGAACATTTTTATCTCTAATTTGATGATGACCTTGTATAAATTTCAAAAAGTCTGTTGTATGCTCATGTGAAACCGATATGTTTGGAACTTTATAAACCGCATCATAATTAAAGTCCATATTAGTAGTATGTTGCTCATCTTCAACAATAATATTATGTAATATGATGCAAGCTTTCATGATATCTTTTAGAGTTTCACGATGCCAAAAATGTGCCGGTCCACGAACAATTGCAAATCGTGATTGTAACACTCCAAATGCTCGTTCAACATCTTTTCTTGTAGATTCTTGAGCTGTAGCAAATTGTTTATGTTTGTTATCTACTGGATATGGAATTGATTTCACAAATGTTGACCATGGAGGATATATACCATCAGCAAGGTAGTATCCCTTTGTATAGTTATTACCATTGATTGAGTAGTTGGCTGGGGGAGCACGACCTTCAACAAGGTCTCTGAATAAAAATGATCTATCCAGAACATTTATATCATTATGTGATCCTGGCAATCCAAAAAATGCATGCCATATCCAAAGATCATGTGAAGCTATAGCTTCATGAATTATAGTTGGTTCACGAACATGCCCAACGTACATACCTTTCCACGCCACTGGACAATTTTTCCATTTCCAGTGCATACAATCAATGCTTCCCAACATTCCAGGAAACCCCCGTTTTTTGCCTTCTTTTAGAAATCTAGCAACATCTTCTTTGTTTGGTGTTTTCAAGTATTTATCTGAAAAGATTGAAACCACAGCCTTAACAAATTTTTTTAAACTCTCAATTGCAGTGCTTTCACCAATTCGTATGTATTCATCAATAAAATCTGCTGCAACTCCGTATGCAAGCATCCTCAAAGCAGCAGTAATTTTTTGAAGAGAAGACAAAGAAAGAGTTCCGGCTGCATTCCTTCTTTGGACAAAGTACGGGTCATGGGTTTCTATGGCAGATTGAATATGAATAAAAAGGGATTGGCTCATTCGAAACCTTCTTCGAAATAAATTTGGAGAATACATAGGATCCTTTCCAAAATAGTCGTTAAAAAGCTTTTGGTGACCAAGAATTCTGTTGCGGAATATATATTTATGACCTTGTATTGAGCCTTGACGTAGTATCTGTCTCCTTTTATTGAGCAACTCTCCATCTACAAATGCTATTGCCATCTCCAAATCATCATCGGAGTCAGAATCATCAAAAATCAATTTGATTAATCTACTTGAAGACATATTAAAAAGAACACAAATGAAAGATAATATATTTTTTCTAAAATGAATAGACCTTAAATTTGTTTGGAATGACGTGAAATGAAAGACTAGCAGTTGAGTAAAAGAAGAAAATGGAGGGAAATGATATAAGTATTGGAGGGAAGATGGTAAAAATAAAAGAATGAAAAAAAAAAACAATAAATACATATTGGGAGTAGTAAAATTAAATGTTAAAAATAAAGAGGCTGTTGGAGCACTTTAAATTTTTTGTTCTTTAAATTTATAGATGCTCTTTAAATTATAGAATATGCTCTTTAAAAATAGAGTCTCTTGGAGATGCTCTAAGTCTTTTATAAATATTCCCCCAAGATTTTCTAGTCTTGCTGAAGCAAGAAAAACTCGAGCACTGCACAATAGAGTCTTCTCTCTCCTCTCCCACCAATCTAATCACACTCAACTAATTATCGTATTAACTTTAGAATTCCTCTCCATCCTCTATCTTGTTTTATAGAAAAATGGAAATATCTTGGTATATCAATCAAGAATAAATAACACATCTTTTTTCTCTTTTTGTTTTGATGATCTCCATCTGAAAACTGGCTCATCAAAGATCTAAATGATTATATATTGATGGTTTTATAATTTACTTGATTTAAGACCACCTTGTCTATTGTTTCTTCTTTTTCTGTCCTTGTCCAATTTTCATACGAATTTGATACTGGCGCGGCAACCTCAGACCAAAAAATATTATGTCGATTTAAGACCACCCTGTCTATTGTTCCTTCAGATACTAGAGATATCCGCGGTTATGGATTCTTTCTCGAAAGTGAAGATTTCGAACTCAAGGAACAACAACGCCAGTAAAGGAATCCTTGCATCTTCTTCGACTAGAACAACATCTTCTAGGGGTTCGTCTTTAAGCCGATGTGAGAACCAAAACGCCAAGACTGGAACACTTGTGGGTAGTAACTGAAAAACCACATGCCTCCGCTTTCGTTTGCACGATACAAATATTGAATTAAGTCGTGAGATTTAAGATCCAGAATAGAACTCATAATATCATGAAAAATCGAAAAAGGTAAAGGAAAAAAAGAGAGAAAGCGAATTTATCGAGTGTTTTCTTGGAGATCGGAATTGAGGAATCCATAGTATTGGGGAAGAAGATGGGATGGGATGGGACGGGGTGGGGTGAAAAATAAAGTTAAAAAGACTTAGAATTGTAGGTGGCACATATAGAAAATTTGGATTTAATTTGTGAAAAAAATAAAAAGCTTGGGTATTGGAATTGCAATTATTTATTTTTAATTTTGGCAGTTTTTATTGTTTTTAACGAAAAATTTGACTGAGCTTGACGACGGAGGGGGTTTTCACACGAAAGGTTTCAAACAGGGGGATTTCTGCAATTTTCAATAAGTAAGGAGGTATATCGCAAATGGAAACGTTTTTAAGAAGTTTTTTCTTACTATTAATCCTTAGTTTCTTTAATCCAAGGAAATTTGTACAGTCATACTAGTATTTTGTAGTTGGCTAATAGTGGCGGTGGAGGAAGGTGTTGATTTGTGTTGGTGGTGGAATGTGTCGATTGACGAAACTAGAGGGGGCTATTTTCAAACTTTTGGAAGAAACTAGGGTAATTTTGATTTTAACAGAGACACCCTAAATTTAAGGGACCAAAAGGCAAAAGGTATTCGTTCATTATAGGTAGGGTTAATCAATATGATTTAATAATAATAATAATAAGAAGCTTATTTTTAGCATGACAATCCATTTATGCTCTCAATCTTAAGATGGCTCTTTAGAAGAAAAGAAAACCATTTCTTGTGAGTTCGTTCTTCCAATGACCATTCTAATTAATATAAGCTTTGAACCTAAGGTCAGACAGTACTCAAGTTTAATTCATTGTTCACGCATAATATGGAAATATTTTCATTTTTGCACTGCTCATTCCACATAATCTCAAATCTATATTTTCAAATTGTCGAGGATGGTATCTTCTCGAAGTGGTAGCAAATCGATAAGTGTAATTCTACACTTATTTGGACCATTTTTGCACTTCTTTGAGTCAGGACTCACCGATGGTACCACAAAGGGGTTTGGTGGTAATCAATTATATTTTGATATGGGAAGATAAAACTAAAATTTAACTATAACAATAAAAAATCGTAAATTTCACGAAAAATTTAATGGGATTAACTTGTTAGGAGTTCCCATTTTACCTATGTCAATTTAAGCTTAATTTCATTTAACATACAACCCTACTTAAGAGTTATGAGTGTTAACAACCAAATTATCCGAATGAGTAATAGTCTCTATCGAGCAAAATTAGTCATACTCACTTTATCTATATGTAAGTTCAGACATACACAAGTGTTTTAGATCATAGAAAATTCAATTTACATGTTGCATAACCTATAAGAGTATCTTTTGATCTCTTATCAAAGATTATGATTCTTGTTACACGAACTAGACATGTATACACCTCTCAATTTCAATACAATCTCTAAATACTTCAACTGGTGATCAAACAATTGAATTAAAGAATTTGATCTCTTATCAAAGATTATGATTCTTGTTACACGAACTAGACATGTATACACCTCTCAATCTCAATACAATCTCTAAATACTTCTACTAGTGATCAAACAATTGAATTAAAGAAGTCCACAATAAGCAATTAACACAGTAAAAGCATTGACATGAAATACATGAATTGAATTAATATAAATGACATAGAGTACATCGTTCATCTTAACATCCCATAGTGATGGAAAAATACATAGAGAAGTACAAAGGTATCACCGGGTTTTGATTAGTGAAAGGGGAAAATGTTAAACTATTGTTGATCCTCTCTACACAAATCCCAACAACATATCTCTGGCCTAGATTCTTGAACGATGCAATATTACCCAATTAGAATGATTTTCTTTCGCCTTCCAAATTCAAAAATCCTCGCAACAGTCTTGATCTTTGATTGTGCATTTTCTATCAAAATTGCTTCACTCTTCAATGCAAGATGAAGATCTATATTTATAGTCCCTCCATTATATATGTTACAATTCGTGCCCTAATGCCATTTTACTTTGGAAGTCTACTTGGATTAGGAAGTTGAAAATGGAAATGCACCGTAAAGCCATGGGATGACATGGTCAAGCTATTGAAGATGCTGGATCTATATTTCATGTTAGGGTTAGAGATTTAGAGAAAATGAGTTCTAATTTAGTCTCTAGCTGCTGATCGTCTTATTGCTCTATGGAAGGCATATGGTGCTTAGTGTTAAAGTTGTCTCTGACCTCCCAATTAGGCAATCACTAAAATGGGTGAACGATTTTGGTGTTAATTCTTTATTGTTATTTACTGTTTTCGTGGGATCGATTTGGGATTCTTACAATCAGGGTACCAAAAACCCCAACACAATTATAATTGCTTTAATTTGATATGATGACACGCAAGCTAATCCATAAATTATTCTTTACTATGAGCTCAAATCTCGAGATTGTCTCAACCAGAGTGTCTGGCACGCAGGCTGAGTTTACATAGGTCGAGCTTTAAGTACTAGAGTACTTGAAAGTTAATTTAAGTATCATAGTAAAATAGAATACATTATCATTTGGTTCTGCAAAATTGTAACTGGCCATATCATTCTATTGACTCAATTTTGGGCTGGCAAAATTTCGATGCCAAAACAAGTTGAATGTTTAGTTCTGCAATTCAATAACCTTATCTCCTCAAATTAAATATATTTAATCGCAATAATTGACTTGAACATAAAAGAGTTACAAATCATAACAATTACTTGGCCACCTTGAAAGTTAACGGGCCTACGGCTTTTGGTGGTTTGTATTGAAAATGTTGACGTCGATGTGTCATCCAATAGCACGGCTTCACAGGTGACAGTAATCAATGTTATGAATATGAAATATCCATTTGGATTCAATCTTGATATACATTTACATTAACATCATGTTAAGGGATAAAACTCCCTATCGAATAATGATAAAAACATAAATCAACTTATAAAAGTTTGGACTATTCCTCTTAACAATGCCGACCTTTTAAAATGAAATCCTAAATCTTTATATCGTATCAAAGCCCATTAAATACCAACGAGTGAGTCTATCCGTTTAAGATTAAAAAGAAAATGAGCATGCAGCTTTCAAGATTGATCTGCTCAAATGTGCCACTATCTTGCGGAACATGTTAACGGATAAAATCTCGCATCGAATAAAGATAAAAATATATACCAATTTAATGGTTTGAGCCACTCTTAACAAAATTTACCTTTTTAGATGAAACCCCAAGTCTCAATGCATCATTCTTCCTTGTATTGAAAATTATTCGAAATTCTTCTCATCAACTGCTTATTTGCATCCCAATCCCCAGTGCTTAAACTGAGAAAAACTGAAGAACTTGAATAACTAGGGGAAAAATATAACTTGATTCTTTTGAGATGAAAATGGGTGACGCCTTTGCTTGAATTCCTCTAAGAGGCTGCTAGTCTCACACCGACGCTGCCGGAATGAGGCTAATACTTTCTTGGTGGAAATTTCAGTTTCTTTCATTTCATCCACATAAATTTGCCTACTCCTGCATTCCACACTGCAAAAACCCTGATCACCCCTGTACATGTACACCTCTTTATCAAGACTCAAGTGCTTGTTGCAAAGGAAACACGATTTCAGAAAGGAAGAATCGAGAGAGGGAGGCTGTATTTGATTCAGATAAAAACTGGGATTTGTCAGTTTTGAATTAAACTTGAATACAACATTGGATTCTCCATTGGGGAGCTGTGTAAGGATTCTCAAGCCTTCATCTGGCTCTGAACAGCCCTTACTTGATCCTACAATGGCAGATCTTTTTTTCCTGCTTACAATTGACAGCATCTTCAACTCTTGAGTGTGTGTTTGAGAGAGAGATGAAGGTTGTGAGATGGATATTTAATGTCACTCACAAGTCACACCTAGAGCAACCATGATTGGTCAGGACAAGAACAGTAAATTTGTATTATAAACGTGCGTTTATTAGGGCATTTGTAAATTCTAATTACATAGTTATATAAATAATAGTATTTTAAAAAAAAAACAGTCACAACGAGACTTACCACGTGAAACTTGTCCTCGATTTCTAAAATGTATTAGAAAATTGATTCAATTCATTCAAAGTTGTAAAAGTGGAAAAGCGATTGCTCAAGAAACCAAAACTTGTAAGAATTAAAGGTTGTTTGATGTTGTTAAAAGTTAAATGAAATGTGTAGTAAAAAAGTAAACAAATATTATGCGTTCAATGAAATGTGTGATTTCCAAATGTCCGATTCAAGTGTGTATAAGTTGCGATCACATCGGATTTGCTCAATTGGCAAACAAGGGAGAAAATCGTCACTCCTCAATATTAGTCGGGAGAAACTTGAATACTCGAATCATCACAAAAAAATGCACTTTGATCAACTTTTTAGCAAATAAAAACTTTACCGAACAATCACTAAATTGAATAAACAATTAATGAAAAATGATAGTAAGCTTGATGTACATCAAATATGAAAAAAACTTGTGCTCATGTTCTACAACAACAGGTGATTAACATTGATTGTTTTGAAAATAATAAATAAATTATAGTTGGAACCCTAATTAATTTATACAATTGTATCATATAGGTTTTCGAATTTTCTTTTGTCGCATTTAAGAAATTCAACCTAGATTATAAAAGGAAAAAGTATATTGAAGGGGGTATGAGATGATTGTGGATGTAATTAGTTGTCGAACTAATTTTGAGATACTCCATGTGATGTAGCTGTGCACTTGACCATGCTTGAAAATAGAGGAGTGGTTCTTTCTTTAGATAGTGCATGGTAGGGGCGGACCTAGATTAATTTTGAGTGGGGGCGGAGCCAGCCCGTCGAAGTAGAGGGGTCCAAAGTTGAAGGGGTGGGGCTGCCCCTGAAATTTTTTTTTGGAAGTTGTTGAATAGTTTTGATTTAGTTGCATTTTCCCAACTAGTTCATGCTATATAAGCCATGAATGAAGCCTCTCACCCTGCATCAAATCCACAAATATATTTACTCTGACCATGCACAATCAAAGGTGGTCAAAATGAAATTTACATAACATACCAATTCTTCAACAATANACGTGGCCAAAATACTTTCCTTTCGAATCGTGGATTTCAATTGTCAAATCATCTCCAAACCCTTCTGCCAAGCTGTATTCAAGTGGGAAGGAAATTTAATCATCCAACTCTATGAGATTGAATAATATGTAACAAGATTAAAGAGAAAAAGATTACATACAAAATATGAGTTTCACCAGATCCTGACTGCATTCGAAATAGAAAATAAGCTAAAAAAACTGTTAGAAAAAAAAAAAAAAATTGGGGGTGGCCGCCCCCGCTGGGCCCTTCGTGGGTCCGCCCCTGGTGCACGGCCTTGGTTGAGTGACCAAGATTGATATTTGTGTGAATTTTTTAAAATAGAAGGGAATTTTTTTATAATTATCTTGAATATTGATTTGAATTTCACAGACACGAATATTTTTAGAATTTTGGAGATGTTGA
Organism: Fraxinus ornus; assembly: GCA_903798235.1. NCBI lineage: Eukaryota > Viridiplantae > Streptophyta > Magnoliopsida > Lamiales > Oleaceae > Fraxinus > Fraxinus ornus. The sequence goes on from CAIGRF010206545.1 coordinate 36,318, forward strand.
TGCGCTACCATCATCATCGTTTTGAATTTTTTTTTTTATATTCCTTTTAAATTTATTTTCAACTAACTTACAAATTTTGAGAAAAGTTTCAATGAAATATGGAAAGAATCATTTTTAACAAGTGCAATTAATAACAACATAATATTGGATTTATTGGCAAGATAAATTTGGAGCAGGGCCCCACAAATATATTTTGATTTTTTCCAACTTAAAATATCTATCAATCTTAAGAAAATAAGGACTTTTTTTTTTTTTTAATGTGAATCTCCTATTCTTTAGGGCCAAATGGTTTGAGATATTTTACTTCTTTCTAAGCGTTGGGTCCTCCACTTTTTCAACATCTAGCCACTATTGTCTTGATAAAGATGGAATCCATTATCAGGTGCTTTTGGAATTTTATAAAAATTGGGGGGGACCAAGAGTGCTATTGTGACTTGCCTATGTTTGGCTACTTTTTATATTTGATGAATCATTTTTTATTCACATTTGTAAAATTCAAAAGTGCTATTCACTTATCTGCTACTCATTTTTAGTCATTATTTAAACCTTTAATAAACACTTTCCAAACAGGCACTCGTCACTATAATGTCGCAACATTATTGAAGAAGTGACTTTTTTTTTTATTAAAAATTAATATATTGAGAGAGTCTTGTTCAAATTTGACCACAATGATATTTGTGTAAAAATTAACATTTTGTGACCCCATATATTCTCAGTTCTCAATGCTTTTGCCTGCCTCAATTGGTATCAAAGTCAATGTCATCAGTGGCGGACCCAGCACCCAGCGAGGGAGGGCGGCCGCGCATGCTGGGCTCCACCGGAACAGTGTTGGGGAAGAAGGAAATCGGCGCAGGAGAGCTGGAGAGGAGAGGGTTTGGCTTCGCTGCTGGCTGCTGCTGCTGCTTCTTCACGAGATTCTTCTCTTCGCAGCTGGCTTCTGCTTCTCTTTGGTTCCTGATTACACAAAAAGATGAGAGAAGAAGGATGAGGAGAGAGAATCGAATCGGAGAGGTTTATATAGATGGAGAAGGATAATTGCAGTTTTCTTGTGTGTGTGCGCGTGAGAGTGAGAGTGAGAGTGAGAGAGAACCAAAGTTCTGCCAATTTTCTGAAGCACAGTACCTTACAATAAACCAAGAGTCCATTATGCCTTTTTTCATTTTTAGCATCAATATTTGACCGGCTGATCAAAAAATTGTGGAATAAAATAGTGATATATTGGACGGTAATTTTCTTTATGGTTAGCTTTATTTCATTTTGTGCTTTTTGGACAGACACGATCCCTTACAAATAACTCTTGATTAACTTGGAATATATGCAAATCGCAAATCATGTTTACTTAATTATAATATAATAACATACAAACATGCTTGTTCCTTTTCCGGGTTTTTTTTTTTTTGAGCATTTTGCTTGGGTTGGACTGAAAGCCTGAAACTTCCTTTTTCTTTTGTAATTGGACCTTTTGTTCCTATTACGATAGTCGATTGTCGACGGTCATTGGTCATCATTCGCCCGGGCTGAACTTTTGTGCTGGGTCCGCCACTGAATGTCATGTTCCTAATGATAACTTCGTTACCACGATCGACTTGTACCTATGGAGCTCTTGTGGAATAGATTCATGGACGAAAATAAGTTGCATCGTTGTGAAAACAGATAAGAATGTTGACACAACCTTATATGATTGAACCATCTGCGAAAAAGTCCTTCTGTCCACTACACTTCTTACACGTTGAATGGAAGCACTATCTGGGACGGACATACAGTGGGTCTTGGTGGGTCATGTACGTGACGCACCAACTTTAAAATGATTTTTTAGAAAAAAAGTCATAAATCAGAAGAGAAACCTTCCCATTCCAAAACACTGAAGGCTGAAGCAGGAGAAACACCCATCCATAAAACCC
>CAIGRF010206545.1:52272-81638 GCA_903798235.1 Fraxinus ornus
CAAAATTTGCACAGGAGGTCCTCAGGATAATTTGCATAATTAGTCCCTCAACTTTGATAAGTAACATTTTGGTCCTCGAATTTTGACTTTTCTTTCAATTTTGCCCTCCATAAATTGCATCCCAATGTCCTCCAACTTTCGGAACTTGTGCAACTTGGTCCCAAACTTCACATTTTGTACGTTTTTGGTCCTTTTTCCATTCTTTTGCCTTGTTCTCTTTCTTTTGGATGATTTTTGCCTACAAAAGCAAATGTTACATAATTGTGAGTAGAAATCCACTCATTTTAATCAATAATTAGCTTGTCTAGGTATTAAATAAGTGCGCAAAAACACACTTATCACTCTCTATATTTGAAATTAAGGGTCGGGCGAGCGCCTGGCGGGAGCCCAGTATATAGCTGGACAGTTTTCAGTATTTTGGTCATAAATTTTAATATAGATGTCCGATTGAGATGATTCAAGATGCGTTAGAAAGATAACTCAAAGGGCTACAACTTTCTTCAGATACCATATTCCAATTCGATCGTTTTTCATGCCAAAACCTGATCTCAATATGAAGCTGAAAATCGGTGCAACATTTTCAGCTTGAAAGTTGATATGTGATAATGTTTTTGCCATATTTAATCCCTTTGACTCATTTTTTCATCCAATTGATCTCTAACACTCTTGAATCTTCGTCTCAAGGTTGAAAACAAGTTTAGAGTATTTGCTCTTCAGTTCCTAAACTTTCACTTTCTTCTATTATGGTCCTTTTTCACTTGTTTCTTCCATTTTCCACTGTTTTCACCTATTTGCACCCTAAATTCAGATATAGAAGTACTTCGTACATTTAAGCATCAAATAATCATAGAAATGCAAATATTAATGGGTGAAAAACGTAACAAATGTGCTATTATCAATAGTGTCTGTGATAAAATAATTGCATGCGACATGCTTATTGTGTGATATGAATGCATGTACAAGTATCAAAATAATGATGTAGGTTTTTTACGTTTGTCATATATTACAAGAATGTGAGTATATTATACCTAAAGCTATATTGTTCCCTAGTAAAATTACCACAAATACAACCAAACACATACTGTCGAACTTTATATGAAAGTTCAATAACGAACCAAAACATATACTAGCTGATACATGCTTCTCCTATTTCATGGATTGTAGTGAGATGGTTGTTCAACCTCAACTAATACATTACTTTCTACTCCAGTAGGTGACACAACCGAACAAGAAAGATATGTGGTTCATGGTGGCTGGCATGTATCTAGGTTTTCTTTGCTTGAGTTATGTCTGGTTATGGGACTTAGGTACCAGGGACAGGACGTGAGGAGAAGTCTTCAAAACTCACATTCCAAAATTAAGAAGAAATATTTTTGACACTTGAACTTAGGCACAAATGAAGATGTTAGAGATATTTTCTTGGTTTAACGAATGAATATGATCATGACGTGGTTAAGATTGAGATTCTTTATTTGGTAACATCATATATTTTCTTGATCTTGTACAAGAAGGTTGTTGAGAATTATTTATTTCCTCTTGTTGAAGACTTTGATACTATGAACATGTTTCCGTGGGCGAAATATTTGTTTAAACTTTCCGTAAATTCATTGAAAGATGGTTTGAGTAATAGAAATCCTCATTACAGACTCAAACGATTTCTAGTCTCCATTCAAATTTGAATTTATGAGTCTATTCCACGACTAGATTGGACTGTAACTTCTAGGATTGGAAAGAGGTACCCACGTATCCTAAATTGGAGATCCGATAAACTGTTATCTGGTGCTAAACTTGAAAGGAGGTGTCCTCTGACCTAGATATAAGTTTTCATTTCATTGGTCTATTACATAAACAAGTCACACTTAAAACTTATAGAGTCACTGGTCACAGTTCATATTATGCAGTCAAAGGAAAAATCACATTGCATATTTCACATGTCACAGTAATTATCTATTTGTAAAACAGGTAATAGTTCTCGTTATCGGGTTACATCTCACTACTTTATGCAGTCATAATTCATGTTCTGCAATCTTATACATGTCACAATAAATAGTTTTCATGACAAGTATTTTTATTTATTTACTGCTTCAAGTACAGGACATCAATCCGTTTGAAATAGATATAGTGCAGCTATACATGGATGGTGTTTCGTATAACATACCACAACAACCATCGCTATCACGTGCCAGCAGAAGTTCAAAACTCCAGCAACTAATCAACAAGTCCAAACCACGCATTCTAATGATTACTGACGGATGATTGGGCCATTCTAGTGATATCGAGGATGAGGACGACGATTTTGTTGATCCACCCCTGAGAAGACAAAGGACATCATTTTCTGTCCATTCTTCAATGGATCCTCCGATCGAGCCACAAACTGTGCATGTTCATTCACCGGTGGATGATGGTCCATCTGCTCATATGTCTCCACCTCAGGCAACACATGGATCTAATGCATGTTGATATCTTTAATTTAAGTGTAGTTATGTAGATTTATCATATATTATCATATATGCGTTTTTTTATTTGAGTTGATGTTTCGAATTTCAATGTGTATGCTAATTCTAAATCAAGTGTCATATTTCTCTCTTAAATATGTATTTTAAGACGAGCTTACACGTCACTTCATAAAACTGACTATAAACTGGTAACAAATGTTTAATACAAGTTCATATTTTAAAAAATGGTTGTTAACGCAGTTCACATGTACATACATATTTGTCATATACATTTTTAAATTTAGCACATGTTATTTAGATAGGTAACAAATATACATGCATTTGTCATATGCCATAGTATCCAAGGTCACATGTCATAATGTACAAGCCATAGACAAATGTGCATAGGTCACACATGATTCATATACCACGATACCTTACATTCTCCATGCTATTGATGTATGTCAAATTTCATAGGTGTTGGATAGTTTGAAAAATGAAATTAGTGAACTTCAAAAGAAAAATAAGGAGTTGTCTAAGCAAATCAATGATGTCAAGTCACATTTATCATCAGTAAAGGCTAACACGAGTCATAAGATGAATATTGTTGTTCGTTTGCAAGGAGAAATCAGGCCAGAGTTGTTGAAAATGAAGTCAGAATTGAAATTTCTATTTGAATATGTGACCGCAATTGTATCAAGCTCGATGGATCAAATTTTGAACAAATTCAAAGAGAAAAGTGAATTGCTTAGTGATGGAGCTACGAACATTCAGGAAGAAATAAGTTCATTATACTAACAAGGTCATTTGAAATATTAATTTGTAACTTCTTTACTTTTCATACATAAATGTTGAAGAAACTGTTGATAAGAAAAGAAATGGTAAGATGTACACTGATAAGTAATTATTATATCCAATGATGATAGAACCACTGTCATTTGATCTGGGGATTGGTTCTACCCAACCTACTCCAAATGTTGACAACACTAGGTCACAAATGCTTCAATCAAAACAAGTTCAAGAACAATGGAATGTTGTAATCGCCCGTCTAGTGAAGGATAAAGAATGTTAATTTCAAGAGGTTTCTAGTTAAAAAAACCATTTATGCACACAAATTATATTTTACTTGTTATAGGTCACAGAATGAACTACTGTGTTTAATATTTCATTATATGACAGGTATCACCCACTTCTGCACCCACATCTGGTTTGCTATTGAAGCGTGGTTTTAGATCGACAAAAATATTACAGTCTTCTTTTGTTTCTAACGAAGGAAATCAAAGTAAGAGTTCGGAGAATGTTGTAATTTTTTTATATTACAATAAGCATGCACATGATGCTGATGTTGCGACATTTAAGAGTTGGTTCCATAGAGGTTACAAACCAACAAACAAGTATGTATGACATTATTTTGTGAACTACAATATAAACTCATTGCATATAAGAATAAATAATTTGTTATTTGTTTCTCTTTATAGGTAAAAATTCAAAGATGCTGAAGATGTTATTAAGCCCCTTTTCTACATTGGTTCATTTGCCATAGACAACAAAACATGGTGGTATGAACTCGTTTCTCCAGATACGTCATTGACCAATTCGATATGCAAAGATCACATATCATTCTACATATGTATCATATCATTTGTAGTGTATCACATACCGTAGGTCACATACCATATAAACATGTTACATACATTATGGTCAGGTCACATGAATTACATACAGATTACTAACACATGGACATGTCACATAAACATCATTGTTCAATAGTCACAAGTTACATTCGGTACGTCGCATACCGTATAACCAAGTCATAGATATTATGGTCAGGTAAATAAATTACATACAGGTCACATAACAAATGGACATATCACATATCACATGCAAAAATCATTGTTCATATAGATCTTGAAGACTAATCACGTGTTTATTATTTTCTATGGTGATAATAAATGGATGCATACCTTTATTACCTTCATCAATTAGCACGGTATGGCGAGAATGTCAAGTTTAAGACTACCATAACTGACTCATACTTTCAGGCTACGAATAAGAATGTTCATGAAGAGTCCAAATGTTCTACTTACTGAGACAATGCTGATTAATGATGTCACGTGTCAATACCATTAAGTAGTCCATGGACTGAAGTGAACCAACTCTTAATGTCAATTTCACCCAAAAACAAGGCACATTGGATGTTGGCGTTGCTTAATATTAAAGATCGAGCATTAATTATATTCAATTCGGCCACGAGGACCTTCACGAGTTTAAGCGTGAAAGGAAAATCGAACCATATTTGAAAATCGCTCTCATTTGATGAATGCAATTGGAATATGGAACAGGAATTCAGATAATGATCAAGATGATTCTATGATGTTGAGGCTTATGCTAGGTTATGAGGGGCCACAACAACAAAATGGGTATGTTTGTGACAATCATTTTAACGTACAACCAATTGTCTAAATAAATATCCGTTTCGTGACTACCATTTTAATTTAAAAACTGATAAACTGGCTTTTTTTTTTCAACCATGATTGCGGTTCACAAATATGCTAAACACATTCTTCATTATGACTTAGAATCCATGCCAAAGGATTTTGATGTTGTAGAGCTCGATTGGATATAGCTGCACTGCTTTATAAGCACCGTGAAATCAAGGCCACAAGGTGGTAAATGGAAAGGTCAAGGGAGTGTAGTTATAGATTGACAATTGTATATGTGACTGAATATCGATGTAACTATGTAGTGTCAGGGGAATATGTAGATCTTATTTTGTAATGATGATTGCGTTTGAAGTTTATGAATGTTCGTGTGGTTACAAGATCTTATTTCATTAGTTATATCTATTACATTTCGTTATTTTAAAGTCGATGTAAAAAAATAACCATTAAACTGTATACATGTCACATATTATTTTCTTCAAAGGATAATGTTAACAGATCACAGATCACTAATATAAATGTTTAAATATCATAGTCCAGTAATGTGTGAAGGTCACATATTATTTCCTTAATATCACATATTAATGTTTTCAAGTCACATATTACTGCTTTCAAGTCATATAAAAAAATATGATTTTCAATGTCACAAACCGGTCTAAGTCACAATTTAATCAATATCATGTCACGTATTAATACCCAGACCTATAAACTTCACATCAATTCTCAAATGGTCAAGTCACATTCACATTTTGAATTAATATTATTTGAACAAATAACAATGTACTACATGATATGCCTAACACTATCTACAGCTAACAAGTGAAACAATAAAGATAACAAAGAACTTAAATGTTATAACTACGTTCAATGTGTATCATCAGTTGATATTGTATTATTAACATGTAATTATGATCTTTTTTTGCTTAATGAAACCAAATTGCTGCACGTCCTACGGTTGAGACCATTTTCACCACAATATCCACATTTGACGGTTATTTTCCTTTCACATGATGATCTCTTCATCTTTTGTGTAGGCCTTCCTGAACTTTCTTTTTGGTTAGGTGTTAATACAAGTATGTCTTTTACTTCATCAGGTACTTTCCAGTCACCTGGATTGCCAATTGGAAAAATAGTGTCCTGGTACGAATTAATATATATTCTTGTGTAATAGTATGAACAATAATCATATGGATCCATCTTCATTATTGTAATGACAGTCAATGTGTATGAACATGGTAACTGATCTACCTGAAACATCGTGCATGTACATGTACCTTGTTCTATATCGACGATGAAAGATAAGCATTCACCACTTACAGAAAACATGGTGTGATTTGCAGGAGACACCTGCAAATAATGACTGTTAATTCACATGCATTACGTATAGGACCTAGAGATGAAGTTCAAACACAAATAGGAGCATATGTGTATCAGGTAATAGATAAACTGTATGTTGAAGTAGCTAGAAGCTAAGGTCACATATATGAGATTAATGTCACAGATATCAATCTTACCCTCAAATATCTCAAATCCTCATTTCCCGAAGCATTTTTTCATACTTGGTAAGCAATTTCGTAAAAGTGTCATGCACTGTGTCTCTATATTTGTAGAACCAAGACTGTATAGTTTGTCGCAACAAATCTAATAAAGCTACAATGAGGGTGGTTCTTGACTGCCTTTGTGATCGTATTCACTTACTCCATTATATTTGATGTCATTGTTGAATCGTGACGACTTTTCAAGTCCTACTTTGGCCTACAAGAAAAAAAACACATTTTGAGAAATATTGCATCTGACATTTGTGACATCTATTAGATTGTAAATCTTACTTGATATTAGCACATTACCATATAATCCGTAATCTTATGATTCATGGAAGCCAGTTGTAGCATATTACATTCGAATATGATCAATGTACATGCGCAAACAGCTGAATTGAAAGCATCCATTATGTTGTGACCTAATTTTCCATCATATGATTTCAGGTTTTGTACGAGATAATATGAACATATCCCATGATAGGTCCTTGGATATATCTTTTTAATTGCATTATTAATACTGTTGTGGTGATTTGATACAAAATAAAAACCATCCCTATTTTCATACGCTTTTTTAAAGTTTTCAAAAAACAACAACCTAGATATCAATCTCATTATCTCCAATTCCAAATACAAGTATAAATATGATGTTATTATCATCCTACACGCCATGGAAAGTGTACCACCATAGTGTCCATTTAAATACGTGTCATCAACTACAATCAGAGGCCTACAATGTTCCCATCCTCTAATTGATGCACCTAGGGCCATGCATTATTTGAATCTATTGTGACTATCAAGCTCTAGTCGTGTGACCGTACTAGGATTTGTTTGATAAAGTATATAAAATAAGTTTGATATTTCTATGAATGGATCTGTAGGATACCTCCTAAGTATCTTTAATGTTTTCTCCCGAGATCTCCAAGCCTTTACATAATTCAACGAAACTCTATATGTATGTAACATGTCATTGCATATATCGTTTGGAGTGTATATGGTTCGTGAAGCGGCGTACTTGTATTTGATGCAAGATGACACAATTGTGATTGCTACATGCCTGTGAGATCCTACTAAGAGGTGTACTTGTATTTGATGCAAGATAACACAATTGTGGTTGATAGGTTCCTGTGAGATCCCAATGTTATATTCGAAGCACATGTGGGACCATCTGTAATCTGCCTAATCTTAAACATCTCTGTTGCTCTAATTTTGAAGATTTGCATATCTAGTTACACTCTTCTTGCGAGCACCTGACAAGATATTTTGATGCGATCCCCGTAGCAACGGTGATTACGAAACCCACAACTAGATTGATGCGGAACCCAAGAACACCAATTAGATCCGATTTTTGGACTTGAACCCAACTAAGTGAACCAAAAAATTCAATGATAACAAAGATGTGTTGAACCCCTTGATTACACAATGAAAAACCCACGATCTGAAATCCGATGTTTTGAACGCCACAAGAGTTAAATCTTGATAAGCTCGATTTATTGTCAATTGAAGAACAAGGGAAAGCAATAGCCTCTCAATTAATAATTTCTCAAAAGTCCCCAATACAATAAATATTTTTGGTACTTATACCAAACCTTAGAAACTAGGTAAAAACGTCCATAATCTCATAAATAAGGTAAGAGATTGACTAAACACAGAATTCTAGAAATTATGGAGAAATTTGCGAAAAGGCAGCTTTTGCCCAAAGTTATTTCTTGCGACCGCAAAGAAGAACTCCATGCGGTCGCATGGTTATCTCGAATAGGGAAACTTTAGCCCCTGTTAAGGTCTGCGCGATCGCATGGGCCACCATGCGAGCCTCCGATGCCAATTGCTTCTAACGCGTTGAACCAAGTGGTTTCCGACCTCGACCTTACATGAGACTTGTCCCTTTTCCAACGTGGATCATGACGTTGTCAATCGTTGTTTGAACGAGCAATTCCATCGCTTCTCACTCATTTTGCTCTCGATCGAGTCATCAGTCCTTCGTCAACTATCAATGGATCTTTCCTCGGGCTTGTCATCGCTTCAACGGCACCTTGGATCATATCATCCCCTCCCTCTTCGAAATGATTCGTCCTCGAATCGGAACCTGCATCAAACAGAGACAGGTCAGCTGCATTAAATGTAGCTGAAACGTTATACTCACCTGGGAGGTCCACTTTGTAGGCATTATTATTGATCCTCTTGATGACTTGGAATGGACCATCTCCACGCGGTTGCAACTTAGACTTCCTCTGATCCTGAAACTGCTCCTTCCTGAAATGCACCCACACCTAATTTCCTGGTTCAAATAGCACACGCCTTCTTCCTTTGTTTGCTTTCGTTGCAACGAGCTTACTCTTCTCTTCGATTTGCATCTTGACCTTCTCGTGCAGTGACTTTACCAATTCTGCCTTCCGCTTACCATCCAAGCTACCTTGTTTATTTACAGACAGGCAAATGCACCAAGTCCAAAGGTGTTAGTGGATTAAACCCATAAACAACTTCAAACGATGAAAACGAAGTAGTAGAGTGTACAACTCTATTATAAGCAAATTCAATAAAAGGTAAACACTCCTCCCAACTCATCAGATTCTTGTTTATCACTGTACGAAGCAATTGAGTCATGGTTCTATTTACTACTTCAGTTTTCCCATCGGTTTGTGGGTGACAAGTCGTAGAAAACAACAATTTAGTGCCTAACTTATTCCACAGAACACGCCAAAAATGACTCAAAAACTTAACATCTCGGTCTGACACTATACTCCTAGGGACCCCGTGCAAACTTACTATCTCCCTAAAGAACAAATCAGAAACATTGGTGGCATCATCGGTTTTGTGACATGGTATAAAGCGCGCCATTTTACTAAACCTATCCACTACAACAAATATTGAATCCCGACCTCTTTTTTTCCTAGGTAAACCTAACACAAAATCTATTGAAATGTCCACTCAAGGTTCACTAGGTACAGGCAAAGGAGTATATAAACCATGAGGTAAAACCTTAGACTTAGCCCTTTTACAAGTTATGCATCTCCTACAAACTCATTCTACATCACTTTTTATCTTAGGCCAATAAAAATGCTCCCCTAACATGTCCAAAGTCTTTTGTACCTTAAAATGACCCATTAAACACCCACCGTGGGCTTTCCTTACCAACAATTTACGTATAGAGCAATTTGGAATACACAACTTATTTTTTCTAAACAAATATCCCTCATGTTTATAAAATTTATCGTTAGCCCCCTTATTGCATGATTCATAAATACCAGAAAAATCAAGATCACTTACATATATGCTTTTAATGTGTTCAAAGCCAAGTAATTGTGCACTTAAAGAATTTAGAAGCACATACCTTCGAGACAACGCATCCGCAACCACATTTTCCTTACCTTGTTTATACCGGATGACGTAAGGAAATGACTCTATAAATTCCATCCACCGCGCGTGCCTTTTGTTCAACTTACCTTGTCCCCTCAAGTGCTTCAACGACTCGTGATCAGTATGTATCACGAACTTATTAGGTCACAAGTAGTGCTGCCAAGTCTCCAATGCCCGAACAAGGGAGTACAACTCCTTGTCATATGTATGATAGTTCAAAGCAGCCCCACTCAACTTTTCATTGAAATAAGTTATAGGTCTACGATCCTGAATCAAAACTGCTCCAATACCTATTCCTGATGCATCACACTCAATCTCGAACATTTTATCAAAGTTATGTAATGCTAAAACATCTGCCTTACACAATCTGTCCTTAATAGTATTAAATGCATACTCTTGTGCATTACTCCAATGGAAACCTACGCTCTTCTTAACAATTTCAGTGAGTGGTGTGGTGATTGTGCTAAAATCCTTTACAAACCACCTATAAAAGCTAGCCAATCCATGGAAACTCTTAACTTCAGTTATGCTCTTTGGTGTTGGCCAATCTTTAATAGCTTTTATTTTCTCATCATCCACCTCTACCCCATTAGCTCCGACCACAAAATCCTAGAAAGACAACATTTTCCATGCAAAATGTACATTTCTTAAAATTAGCATGCAGCTGTTCTTTCCTTAGCACTACAAGCACATAATTTAAATGTTCCAAATGCTCATCTAGGGTTTTGCTATATATTAAGATGTCATCAAAATAAACTACAACAAATTTACCTATGAAAGCACGTAAAACATGATTAATCAATCGCATAAAGGTGCTCGGTGCGTTAGTGAGACCAAACGGCATAACCAACCGCTTATATAAATCATATTTAGTTTTAAATGCCGTTTTCCATTCATCACCCCCCCGCATACGAATTTGATGGTACCCACTCTTAAGATCAATCTTACTAAAAATACAGGCACCATACAATTCATCTATCATGTCATCTGATCTAGGTATAGGGTGACGATACTTTACCGTTATGTTGTTGATAGCCCTGCAATCCACACACATCCTCCACGTTCCATCCTTCTTGGCACCAATAGGATAGGTACAACACATGGGTTCATGCTCTCCCTTACATAACCTTTACTCATCAACTTATCCACTTGCCTTTGTAACTCCTTTGTTTCCTCGGGATTACTTCGGTAAGCTGGTCGGTTTGGAATGACAGCTCCAAGTATGAAGTCTATTTGGTGCTCTATGCCTCGAATTGGTGGTAATCCACTTGACATGTCCTCCGAAAACACATCTTCGAAATCCTGCAACAAAGACTTAACCAAACTAAGGAGGGGTGTGTGAGATTCTTCGAAATTGAGGAGGGACTCCTTGTATACCAACAACAACATTTGTCTTTTATCAACTATATCCTTTTTAAATTCACTCTCCTTTGCAAAGAAGTTCGCTTTCAGCTTTTCTCTCATCTCAACTGGCTCTTTTTCTCTCATCTCTTGTGTTATCTCTCTCCTTTTCCCGCTCTCAGTCTCCTCGCCATTTTCTCTCCTACTCATTAGCTGACTGTTTTCTCTCTTCTCACGTGGCCTCTCTCTCTTTTCCCCACTCTCGGCCACCTCATAATTTTCTCTCTTTTTCGCAGACTCCCTTGCCCTTATCTCTTCCTCATTTCTCAATTTAACTTAGTCTTCATAAACTTGTGCTGCTGTTAATAGCGCAAGAACAATAGACCTTCCTTTCTTGACAAAGCTATACCGGTTCTTATACCCATCATGTGTAACTTTCCTATCATACTGCCATGGCTATCCTAACAAAATATGACCTGCTTGCGTAGGCACCACATCACATACAACATTGTCATTATAACTCCCAATTGAGAAATCAATCATCACTCATTTATTCACCCTAACTTCTCCACTCTCATTCAACCATTGTAATTTATAAGGCCTAGGGTGCTTAAACAATACTAAACCTAATTTCTCAACTAAGGTTGTGCTAGCCACATTTGTGCGACTCCCACCATCGATGATTAGACTACATACCTTATCGTGGACGTGGCACCGGGTGTGGAATATGTTTTCCCTCTGTTGCTCAGTATCATCCGCCTTGACTTGAGTGTTAAGAGCTCTCATTGTGACCAGCAGCTCACCAACAACAAATTCCACCTTCCCGTCTCATCAACCTCCTCCAACGCTGGCATATCGTTATACTCTCATTCATTCTCACTTACCACCTCTCCGTCATCCCATAGAATTATTACTCTTTTGTTAGGACACTGAGAAGCAATGTGCCCCGTTCCCAAACACCGAAAACATTTTATATCCCAACTCCTTGGTTGCTGTGACTCCATTTTGGGTATGGGGTTGCTAGCACTTTCTTCCTTTCCACTGTGCATTTCAATCTTTCCTTTAGCTATTGCTTCATTCACCTTATTACCTTCCCACATCGACTTCCAATTTAGGTTAGGAGATGAAGTGTTCACCGGTTGCCTTGCAGTTCCCTTCCTCTTCAACTGTCTTTCCACCTTCATGGCTATATGCAAGATACCTTCCAACTCTACATAATGTAGTAACTCCACCACATTAGCAATCTCATTATTGAACCCATTCAAGAACATAGCCATGGTAGCTTCTCAATCTTCCTCTACATTTGACCTAATCATCAAAATCTCCATTTCCTTATGATAATCTTCTACACTCTTCGACCCCTGATACAAACTCTGCAATTTTTTATGGAGCTCCCTATAGTAATGACCAGACACAAATCGTTTCCTCATCACCGCCTTCAATTCATCACAAGTATTTATAGGCCTTTCTCGATTCCGACGTCGTGAAGTAACCACTTGATCCCTCCAAATGATGGCGTAATCAGTGAATTCCAACATCGCAATCTTCACATTCTTATCCTCTGAATAGCTATAGCAATCAAAAATCAACTCAACCTTCTTCTCCCATTCTAAATATGCCTCGGGGTCACTCTTATCCTTAAATTGTGGAATCGTCATTTTGACATTACCTAAATTACCATTAGCTTAACCCCCATGAGTATGTCTACCACATCGCTCAAACCTATTGCCCCTATGCCTCATTTGTTCCATCTCATCCATTTCATACTCATCTTCACCCCATTCACTACCGATCTCATGTTCATCCATCCTAGGAACTCGCCTATTCGTCCTCCCATCGTGAGGTACATTCGCTGGTTGTTCCCTACTAAGATTTACCATCGAAGCATTCAATTGCTCCATCCTTGCTCCCATATCCATCAAAAATCGTTCAAACCTATACATCCTATCATCCTGCAAATTGGTCTGATTAACATTCCTGCTAGAATTTGAGCCTTCCATGTCCGACATTCTCTCAATTTCCGCCTCACCAAATTTCACTCGGAATCACTCAATTGGCTTTTACCTCTAATAATCTCACCCTCTGACTTTTACCACTCAATGCTTTCACCAAGTGCTTCCAAAGACAACAATGAACTCACTGGATCAAACTTGTGATTTCAAAATTCGAATATGTGGATGGTTGTGACTCAAGAGAAATATGGAAATTTTGGAGTGACAATGGAAAACACAAGAGAATTCAACTATAATTTTGACTCAACGTGAATGACAAGAACAAAATTGATGATCCGAAGTTGTAGAATGTTGGCAGTAAATTAATCAAAAAAACCTCAATTTTTTTGTATACAGATGAATAGTATCGTACGTGAACAGTGAGATTCTTTTTTTTTTTTACACAAGATTATACTACCGACAAAAAAGTTTATGGATCTAGGAATTGGAAACGAAGAATGACTCAAGAACACGAATAAACTACGAAAAAGATAAATTTCTGACTCAACAAGGAAATAAAGGGTATAACCTGATAGAATTGGAGCCAAATCTCTGATACCAACTGATGCAAACCCCTTAGCAATGGTGACTACGAAACCCACAACTAGATTGACGCGAAATCCAAGAACGCCAATTAGATCCGATTTTTGGACTTGAACCCAACGAAGTGAAACAAAAAACCCAACGATAACAAAGATGTGTTGAACCCCTTGATTACACAATGAAGAACCCAAGAGTTAAATCTTGATAAGTTCGATTTGTTGTTCAATTGAAGAACAAGGGAAAGCAATAGCCTCTCAATTAATAATTTTTCAAAAGTCCCCAATACAATGAATATTTTTGGTATTTATACCAAACCCTATAAACTAGGTAAAAACGTACATAATATCATAAATAAGGTAAGAGATTGACTAAACATAGAATTCTAGCAATTATGGAAAAAATCGCGAAAAGGTAACTTTTGCCCAAAGTTATTCCTTACGACCGCAAGGAAGAACTCCATGCGGTCGCATGGTTATCTCCAACAGGGAAACTTTAGCCCCTGTTAAGGTCTGCGCGACCGCATGGAGTTTACTCCTTGCGGTCACATGGGCCACCATACGAGCCTTTGACTCCAATTGCTTCTAACACGTTGAACTAAGCGATTTCCGACCTCAACCCTAACATGAGAATTGTCCCTTTTCTCGTGTGGATCATGACGTCGTCAACTGTTGTTTGAACGAGCAATTCCATTGCTTCTTTCACTCGTTTTGCCCTCGATTAAGTCATCGGTCCTTCGTCAACTATTAATGGATTTTTCCCCAGGCTTGTCATCGTTTCAACGATACCTTGGATCATATCATATTTTTTATTGTCTGAACGAACAACCATAAATTCAAACATGTTTTGTATTGTAAATAAAGACAAGTTCAATTTTAGAATTTGCTTATTAGGGAAAACTCTTCCCTTTTCTATTTCTATACCATTAGCAACAGAGACAAATGCGACTTTATCTCTGAAATTGTGGTCTGAATATTCAACTATTGCATTGCATGTCTAATGCCATATCCATTAATGAAAACATATCACCGCTGGAGTGTACACATCAACTAGAACCATGCATGATTTTTCTCCATTTTCCACAGTTGTGACCTCAACGTTTATTGGATATTTCGAAGAGTTAAGATCCATGCACTTCAATATCAGGTAGGACAACACATTATTGTCACTCTTTATTCTGATTGCAACCAAATCATTGTTAAATGTATACGTCATCATGAATGCAACATTCGTTTGATCGAAATCGAACTCAGTCATAACAATGTCACTAGGTTCGTAAAATTGCAATTCCGATCAACCAACACCAGTGATACATACGATCCATTTATTAAGCAAATGTGGACGGACCCCATTTCTGCAATTTTTCACAGAAAAATGTAAGTTACAAAAAATCTGTGCAGTTGAGATTAATGCAGGTCACAAATTTAGATTATAGGTCCCATAATGACATATTGCATATAACACCACTTTTAAAAACCGTCATAGCATGAAATTAGACAGGTCACAATTGATAACCTAAGAATAACTAACCAATCCCGGTGAATTGGTTTTGAAAACTTTTTCGACAATTAGTCTCAAACTTATTTAATTCACAAGATATAGATGTAAAATGCAATACGAGAAGTATGTAAATTTCGACAATTTAATTCAAGTATGGATAAGGCACAATATAAATATAAATTTAAAGTTAAGTAAAATAATGTAAAGATGACGAGCAAATTTAATAGGGTTTGATACACAATGTGTTCTACGTTTCCGTTACCAAGCTCTCCGTCATGAGTAAGGCCAAATTCACTATAATGGTAACTTACAAACAAGAAGTATCGATTCTTAAGTGACTTACAATAAGGAGCACTTATCCTTAAGTGGCTTACAATAAGGAGCACTTATCCTTAGATGACTTACAATAAGGAGGACCTATCCTTAACAACAATCGAGTTTTCAAAGGGCTCTCGAAACCACAAAAAATGTAAGTAATAGTTTTTACAATTGAAAGAATTCTCTTAACAAATGATATAATCAAATCAAGTATTTAGAGAGTTAGGNTTTGTATTTTTGTATCAAAGTTTTCAACCAATGATCTCTCTTAACAAATAATGCAAATTAAGTATGAAGAGAGATTTACACTTTAATAAAAGTGTTGACAAAGAAAACTTCTATCAAGAATGAAGAATATATGAGATTAAGAAAAGTTCTTTGCAAAATAGAATTCTTGATAAGATAGATGAAATATTTTTTATCAATCAAGAAAATTCTCTTATAATAAATGAAATAGAATGTAGAATTAAGCTAACTTAATGATATTCAATAAATAAGCTCTCATAATATCTCTTGTAAGTTGTTGGAATTGAATGCAAAAGAGATGACTATTTATAGACCAAAAGATTGAGATTCAGTCACTTTCGGTTAAGCAATTTTAGTCGACCGAAGTGTGAATATAGCTGTTGTAAAATTCAAATCGTTGGAGTTTCGGCTAACACTTCAGTCGAGCAAAACGGTCGACCGAACCTTATTCCGGTCAATCGAAACATGTGCTTTTATCAAGAAAATTCTTAATCAAATTGTTTAATTTTCAAAGCATATTTTCATGTCAAAACATATCTTATTCAGTTTTATGAATGGTGAAAAAATGTTTGAGCTTTATGCATTTGCCAAAATCGATGAGTATACCTTTACAAATAAATGAAGTTTCGATAAACAACTTCTAAATACTCGTCTTTAAGACTCTTGTTCTCTTCAAGTCTCTTTTGATTTGTATGTTCTTCAACGGATGACGATTTGTGCCTTTGAGTGTTTAGGAAGAATTATACATGAAAACTAAAGAAATTAGATATGTTAAAACATAAATGTATTATTTGTCAACAACAGTATCTTATTATAAGTAACGTAAATAAGACAGCTGGTCACAATCATTTTATACATAATCTTCAATCGAATGGTTCAGTTACAAGTCACATGATCACATACATTAATTTAGAACTTTAATTGAATTCTTGAATAGGTAAAGATATTGCAAAAGTAATACATGAATAAGTGAATTACTTACCCAATCTTGGCGTAGAACCAAGCATGAAACCATCATCAAGCAACACTTTCATATGAGAGCATACATTCCTTTTTTCTGGGGAGACAGAATCTACATACATAATGTTAGTAGTAAATAAATGTATTAAAACAAGTTACCGAGTAATTTGTCTCTTTAACATCCAGGAAACACCAATAGCAACCTTTCTATCTCTTGTAAGTACACTAGCTGCTCTTGTTGCACTTCCAGAGTTATAAAGTCTCTTTTTCCAGAAATTTCTGAAAGTATTTGTGAATAGCAAATGTATCAATGAATTTTGCTGATTAATATTGTTTACCTAATTAATGTTAAAAGACCGAAGTAACAAATACCTTATGTGCTTGCCACAAGGTCAATGAGACCTAAGATTAAAGGTTAAACATGTGTTCTTCAAAAGTCATATTCCAGCCAAAATTCGCTTTCCAAATTAAAAAATGATACATAACATAGATGTAATTACGACTACTGCTACTACCCTACTATTCATATGCTGGCTTATGTTGGCAACTTGACTCAACCTTGTTCGATCATATTCCCTCTAAGGATCGAGACTTGATCTCGACCATAATTTATCTTAAGAGCCAAGTCGAGGTAGGTTGAGTCACGGCCTTATTCAAGTATAATTCCCTTACAAAAGCATATTTAAGTAAAAGGGATTTTTGATATCTACCAACTACGATTTATGAGGGCTGAGTTGAGACTAGTATGTCTCAATCCCGAACGAAACATTATTTATCCTAAATCTCGAGTCTCAATTTCGTTTGAGCTCAATTCCCTTTAAAGGCCGAGACAATCTTAAATCTCAACTGTAGAGTCAAAAATAGAAAACGGAAGCATAAAACCAAATTCACAAAGAACACTTCAATCATCAAGAAATCAATCCTTTATTAGTATAAGGCTAAAAAAATTCATTGTACCCTTTTGTAAAAAAAAAAACGGCCACAAAAGACACCAAAACCCCTAATCTATTGCACACTATAGCTACTCAATGCCCGAAGGAACACAGCCACAATCAAACCGGAAATACTCTCTCTCAAAGAACTACAAATGCATCAATCACATAAATTGAGGATTAAAACCAGGGTTTTAATCATACACAAAGTATCACACAGAGACGAGAAGAGAGTATCAAGAAGACCAGAAAGCCCCAGAAGCTTCACAGACGCAAGGAGAGAAAACAATGAAAAGTTAGGGCTCAAGAGGACGGTTTAGCTGGTATATATACTCATTAGTATCAACCATTGATCATCCATGAAATCAACGGTCCAGAGCAGCACAAGTGGCAAGATAAGTGGGCCGGGTTGTTGGGTCAATTTCAATGTGTTATCGGGCAATGATAAATAACGTTCCAGCAATGGGCTTCATCATTGCCCAAAGGTTGAAATGTAAATGTCACAAATGGCATTTCAATCCAACATCAACCTCATAAGAAAATATATCATCATCTTATGGTTGAGTCAAGGCGAGTCTTGACACGTTCATGTAGCCCATGTTTGGCCCCCATTAAATTAAAATTTAGTTTTCTCTCTTTTTATCAACCACACATTCTGCAATAAAATAATATTACACGTACCTAAAAACTTATCATTTTTAACCACACATTCTTCAAAAAGTTACTGTTCCTTTCATTATAATTTGAAATAATGGTGCCCAAACAAGGGCATAATGTTATTAGATTCGATTTGCCTACTTTGAGCATATTTCGTCCCAAAAGACCGAGTTGAGCCTTTGTGACTTTAACTCATTTGAGTATACTAAGGCATGAGTGGAGTTCACATAATCTCGATCTTGTTTGAGCAACACTAATCCTAAAGATAAATTCAAGTGTTAGAGAGTCTCCACCTTGTTAGAGCCAATTTATCGTAAAAAGCTGAGTCGAGCAGAAGCAAAAGCAAAGTGTATGAAGAAGTTGGAGAAAAGACTTCTTCAAGTTTCTCGCAATGGAGGATCATTAGATGACACCCTAAAACTAAATTCTGAGAAAAAATGAAAATGAAGTTAATCTTGAAATATTAGCCATCAACAGGAAGACTCACTCAGTTACGTAAACACAGGTTCTGTATTCAAAACGATGTAGCATCAAATGTAAAAAATGCTACTAACAGCAATACAGAAAATTAAATATTTCCTATCAAATATAAATTTAAAGATCAAAATAATTGTCATATGATATTAAACCTGCTTCTTAATTTTGAACAACTTTAGGGTGGAATAAATATATAGGTTGCTTAGTTAGTAATTTAGGAATACTAGTTCAATGTAATTCGAAGATATCATGAGATTTAATTGATCAGGCACGTTATTTGAGACTGTCGTTCTTGTGCACAACTTCAATTGAGTTCTTTACTGGGTAGGCTATAGCAAAAGAAATTGTTGGGAGTGTGGTGTCGAAGAACAGTTATTTAAAAACATATCAAGCTTCTAATAACTATTAAGAAACAATACACGAGTTAATGAATTACTTACCAATCATGGCAAACAACTAAGCATTTACCAAATACTTCAAGCACTACTTGCGTTATTGTTCAATCCTTCTTCTTTTTTGTATATATATCTGCATACATATGTTAGTTTTGGCTCCTCAATGCTTTAGTGAAATGGATGCTGTTTTTGAAGTTATATGTCTTGTTTGCATCTCCAACAAATAAAAAGATGAATTACCAATTTTTTTTGTAGTATATAAATGTACTAAAAAAAATTAACCGTTAAGGCACAAAGGCGTGAAAAGAAGAAAACATTCATTGCCATACCGAGTAACTTGTCTCCCAGTCCTTGCCTATAACATTTAGGAGAAACAGCAATAGCAGTAACATCCCCAGATCTTGCAAGTATAAATTACCCTATGCCTTTGTTAGTATATAAATGTACATAAAAAATGAATCATTAAGGCATGAAGTCTTGAAAATGAAAATAATAATTGCCATACCGAGTAACTTTGTCTCCCTGCAAAGCCTAATAACATTCACAAGAAACAACAATACAACAATAGCAGCAACGTTCCAGCCATTGTATATACAGCAGCTGCTACTCCCCCCCAACCCAATCAGAGGCTTTTGATTCATAACAACCTTTTTGTCCCAAGTTGAAACTAATAAATTCCTAAGAGACGAAGTCACCTTCAGATTAATTAGAGCATTCGTTGGGGAGTCGAACCCACTGCATAGGAGCCATCTCTGAACGATCGAAGAAGTCAATTCTCTGAGCTGAAAGTAAAGCATCGAATTTCAAAAAGGGTGCTGCTTCGATAACAAGTACATGGAGTAGTATTAAAAAATGAAATTGGAGCATTAAGTACCTAATATTTGACTAAAGAAAGACTGAAAAGAGAAACAAGTACAGATCTGATTGCCATGTGTTAGAATTGAGTCAATGCTGAATAAGCAGATAAGGGTTAAAAGATTTGATTTTCAGAAATCTCCTATGGCAGTCAATAATCATTTGCCATAACATAGATGAACTATAGCAATTCCCTTACCATACATATTGCTGGCGAGCACGACACAACACTGATTGGAATCTGAGGTGCTTCTTCACCTGAGTTGAGAATCTGATAAAATCAGAGGCCACACATCACAGATCGCTTCTGCTAGAATATCGGAAGGGAATACAAAAATTGGAAGCAGGACTAGAGTTCCATAGAAATAACTCACTAGATGAATTGAAACCTGCAACTAATAGAAAGAAATCTCAATTTTCAAAAAATCATTTTAAACACTTACATAAATAATAGTCTCCTTGCTGAAATAAGGAAGGAATGTAATAGTCTCCTTGCTGAAATAAGGAAGGAAATAATACAAGTCTTTGAAGCAGATTCACTCACTGCCTTTGAATTTCATAATTCTGTGACATGTAAGATGGAAAATGATGGATTCATGTTGATAAGATAAACCATTCTTAGTGCCACTCGACATTGGAAGCTGATTTTTCTTCCCTGTGATATCCAAGATTTGATGATAACTATGAATCTCAAATAATCACAAAATTGAAAAAAAAATGAAACAGAACTCCGATAAAAGATCAGCAAATTTATCCGATGAAACCCAAGTTCATATAGACAAAAAGGAAACCCACAGCTTATCAGTTATCATTATTTAATCTAAAGACAAAAGGCACAAATTTCATTAAAGATTCAGCAAAACTACAGAGAATTCATAGAAAATATAAATACAGCAAAAGCAAAGGTTGATTATCACTGCAAAGAATAATTTTCTTATCCATCCAAATGCACAAGCACATAATGTAGAGACAAAGGCATTGCACAAACAACAGAGAACATAATAACCATAAAGGAAAAGGAAACACCAAACACAACTAGTAAAGATCCAAAATTGACCATCAATTCAACCCAGGAAAAATCTCGCAAGGTTCATCCTAATGAACCAACAAGAACATTATTGTAAAGAAAAGAAATTATAAAAAGTACAAATTCCATCTCTGTATCACAGAAACAAATCCTATGAAATCAAAGTTCATGATCTAACAAAATTGATCCTAATACAAAGAATGTAATAATCAAGATGAAATTTTAGAAACAGAGAGAACTCTTAAGAACATAATTGCTGAAATAACCATACATAAAATGGAAAAGGGGCCACAAACATAACACAAAAGCACCGTCCATCCACAGAAAATTAACAGAAACAAATCCAATGAAACCCCATATTGATCATCACTCCAAAGAACAAAATCAATACCAAAAGCACCAACAAGTATGGCATTATAAAGATAAAGAAATTATAGAAATAATGACATTACCCAATATTGATCATCACGACAAAGAACAAAATCAATACCAAAAGCACCAACAAGTATACGATTATAAAGACAATGAAATTATAGAAATAAAGAAAAGTTGTCACTCTGAGCACACATTTCTAAAATAACACACTTAAAATGAAAAAAGTAACCATAAACAGAACACAAAAAACACAAATTACATTAAAGTTTCAACCCACAGAGAATTTACTACATAAACAAATCCAGTGAAACTCAAGATTGATAATCATCTAAAGAACAAGACCCATAGAAGATCTTTCAATATTCATCCAACTGCACCAAAAATTGTAATTATAAAGGCATGGGAATTACATAAACAAAGAAAAAAAAAATATATCACATTGAGAAATATAATTGTTGTAGTCACTGAACATAAAATGGAAAGAAAAAGAAGAGCTACTTATTCAAACCAAACACAAATCCAGTTTAAATATTTAGCCCACAGAATTCACAAAACAAATACAAATACAGCAAAACCCAGGATTGATTATCACTCCAAATAAGGGCAATCCATCATGATCCATCCAAATGCAAAGGAAACACCAAACACAACCATTAATGATCAATCACTGGATTTCATAATTCTGTGACTTCTAAGAAGGCAAATGATCAATTCATGTCAATAAGAAAAACCATTCTCGGTGCCATACATAAAATGAAAAGGAAAGACAATTCACAAATTTGCCCTTTGACCCAGAAAAAATCCCTCAAGATTCATCCAGAATGAGCAGCCAACAAAGAACAATATTGTAAAGATTATCACTCTGAGAACAGAATTTATGAAATAACCATACATAAAATGGAAAAGGGGCCTCAAATATAACACAAAAGCACAGTCAACCCACAAAAAATTAACAGAAACAAATCCAATGAAACCCCATATTGATCATCACTCCAAAGAACAAAATCAATAACAAAAGCATCAACAAGTAAGTGATTATAAAGACAATGGAACTATAGAAATAAAGATAAAATAGTCACTCTGAGCACATAATTCTTAAATAACATACTTAAAATGAAAAAGTAACCATAAACAGAACACAAAAAATAAATAAATAAATAAATAAATTAAAGGTTCAACCCACATAGAATTTACATAAACAAATCCAGTGAAACTCAAGATTGATCATCATCCAAAGAACAAGACCCATAGAAGATCCTTCAATATTCATCCAAATTCACCAAAAATATGTAATTATGAAGACACAGGAATTACATAAACATAGAAAAAATTGTCACACTGAGAAACATAAATGTTGTATTAACTGTAAAAAAAAAAAAAAAAAAACCAAACTTATTCAAACCAAACACAAATTCAATATTATCATTTAGCCCACATAATTCACAATTCAATTACAAATACAAATTCAGCGAAACCCAGGATTGATTATCACTCCAAAGGACAATCCATCCAAATTCCAAAAGAAAAGAAAACACCAAACAAAACCATTAATGATCAATCCCGGATTTCATAATTCTGTGACTTTTAAGAAGGAAAATGATCAAGTCAATAAGAAAAACCATTCTCAGTGTCATATATAAAATGAAAAGGAAAGAGAATTCACAAATTTGATCGTCTCTTTGACCCAGGAAAAATCCCTCAAGATTCATTCTGAATGAGTCAACAAAGAACATTATTGTAATGATAAAGAAACTATAAAAACAAGAGAGAAAATTACCACTTTGCGAACAGAATTTCTAAAATAACCACACATAAAATGAAAACCCTAATAGAATTCACAAAATCAAATCCAGTCAAACCCAAATTGATCACAGGGTTTCTGAAATCACCACACACAAAATGAAAACCGTAAGAGAATTCACAAAAACAAATCCACTGAAACCCAAATTGATCATCCGTTGGGCCAAAGAACAAAACCTTGAAATCCTACAAGATTCATTCTATGCATGGATAAAGATCATGATAATCATATAGCGAAAGGAATTATAGAACTCATCGTTAATTTTCTAATTATTATGGCACTGGATTCCATCTTTTGGGTTGCTTCGGAATAGCATTTGACTCCATCTTCATAAATCCTAGTAAAGTTCTTCTTGACAGAATAACCACGACACATCGCCCAAATCGCTGATACAAATGCCCCAAGACTCACTTTGAAGGTTATTAATATGTTCTAACGGTTATATTTTTGTGAATTTCAAATTACGGTTGGATTAAGAATAAACGAACGATTAAGATTTTTGGGAACTTACAGTTGAAACTTGAAGAAAATGACTTGTTTTGGGGATTGTAGTACGTACTCTTTCTTAATTTCTTTATCTTTTTCTCCACTATTAATTTAAAGTTTATCTAATTGAACAGTACATGGGATTTATTCACTGGGGTTTTACAGACCCCTCACAAGGGGCGGCCCCACATATATTAAAATAAAATAAAATTTTGCACGAGTCCCACAACATGTGTGTCGTCTGTCAACGTTCTCTGTAAAAAAAATTCTGTAATGCAAGCATGATTCGATTGAACAAAGCACTATATATTAATCAATTTTTCATATAAAAGTCATACGATTGTCATGTCATTGATTGAGTGAGTGATGATAGGACACATTCACAATAAAGATTTTAACGACTATTTTTCAAATAGGTTGAAAAAATTTGAAAACTACCTAGAGTTGATGATTTATACATTCCAAAGTTACACTAGTAAATAGGGTGAAAACATTGTTGGTCATTTCACTTTAAGAGTCTGTTTGATTGTAAATGTGAAATTTGAGTGGAAAGAAAATGAATTAAAGGGAATTGAATTGCCGAGAATTTATTTTACTGAAAATTGTAATTAATTGTATTAGATAAATATAATTTTTCACCTGAAAAATATTGAAAATTTGTTGTCCGTTTGACTTTTTTTTCATAAAAATTGTCCATTAAAGTGATAATTGTTTTTACCACTAGTTTTAGCATTTGTTCCAATTGCAAAAAAAAATTAAAAAAAAAAAAATTTAAAAAAAATTATCATACCGAATATCATTAGTTTGGCTTTGTTTACATGAAAATTGTTAATAAAAGTGATACTTTTTTTTACCATTGTATCTATAATTTTTTCAAATTACAAAAAAAAAAAAAAAAAAACATGAAAAATCAATTCCCACAAAAAACAAAAGAAAATCAATTCTTCCAAATCCAGGAAAGCAGGCGCGTGAGGGCATAGGAGGAAAACATTTTCCAGGCAAAATTTGTCATATCAAACACTACAAAACTTGAAAAATGGAAAACATTTTCCATTGGAAAATATTACCCATCAAACAGGGCCTAAGTGTAATTTCATATTCAATAATTAAAAATTTTATTTTATTTTAAAATGGTTAGTTTACTTTTTAAGATTACGTCACTTCATTAGTTTCCATTGGGAACCTTAACAACTACCCTAAAAGCCGCGTTCATACATTTTCTATCAATGAATGTCTAAACAATTCAAAGTATTGTGAAATAGCCACGTCACAATATCATCAAGTTACATTAATGATGAATGACACACCTAAAAGATTTAAAATTGTAAAGTGATCACTTTGGAATTGTTAGTGTAAATAAATCTTAAAGCATGTAGAATTATATATAGGCTTAATTATAGGATTTCCTTCTTCCTAATATAGATTTCTCAATCTGTATATACGCATCTTCTCCAATGAATAAAATATATTGAGAAATTATTTCTTTACGTTGTATCATAGCACAGGTCTCTATGGTTTGGTATTTTCTGTCGTTTCTTCTTCTTCCGGTCTTCATAGTTAGGAGTTTTCGAGTGGTTGATTAACGACTACAGTAGGGTGGCTCTGTGTTGTCGATCGATTGGTTGAGTGGCTTTGTGGTGTTCGGTCGTGCCCTATGTGGTGTTTTGTCGTGGTCCGACTACTGGTTCCTCAACAAAGGCCAACGTCTACAATTTTGTTGGAATTCTTTAGCAGTGGCTGGCAAAACTTGTTTTTCAGCACCGTCCGAGTCGGGTTTTAAGTTTACCGTCGTTGGCTTGCAGCAATTTTTCGGCACCGTCAAGTTCTAAGGCTCACGTCTCCGGTTAACTGTGGTTTAGGTTGGATTTTTTTTATATGTTATTGGGCCTGAGTCTTTACACACCCAGGATTGTACGATAGTGTTGAACATTGAATGGAAAAACAGCACAGGACCTGTCAATTGATATAAGTGTGGCTGCCTCGTAATGTGATTAGTGTATTTCACTCAATGAATTAGCACCTTTAAACCTTAACTTTCAGTTTGTGCTTGAAATCTTTTCAGTATGTTGATGTATTTGTTCGTGTTGTTTTGTAGTTCAGGTAATTTGATGATAACGATGTGTTTTGAAGCATGGAACAGAGCTAAATTGTTGATCATGGAAATGGGCATGGAGTGAACATGAAAGAATAGAATAAGTGGAATAAAAGCGAAAAAACAGCCAGAAGTGAATGACAGTATAGTGGGCACCACGATACCACATTTGGGTGCCAAGGAATCCTAAGAAACCAGCAGAGAACTGGGCGCCGCAACGCCCAGCAAGAAGATAGTAAAAAGCAGAACATGCGTTGGCAAGATTTTCATTGCGGCGCCACCACTCGAATTTTAGAAATCTCAGAATTTTGGAAAGTTTTCGGCCCAATCCATCCCTAACTCGTCTTGAAACTTCAATACACTATAAATATAATCATAGAGACCACTTTGAAAGAAAGAATTGAAGGGTGCAAGATTCAAGAAATCAAGAAGGAAGCAAATGCAACTTGACGAATAAAATTGATTCAACTATCTAAAAAACAGTTTTATCTTTCTTCTATTTATGTTATTCTTTATGAATTGTATTAATTTCATGTCTCATGTAATTAACTAAATAATTCTTCTAGGGCTTGATTAGCCCAAACTTGAAGATATAATTTTATTTTATTTTAGTTATTTGTATGAAATCTTCATTTCCATTTATTTGTGTTATTTATTTAATGCTTTCAATTATGGTAACTAATTAAATGATTAGATGTTAGTTAATTCCGGCACTCGAAAGAGGAGAATGTAGATGCGATCACAACAATAATACAACCTAAATTTTATGGGTTTCGAGAGAAAATGTAGAATTTATGAAGCTTGTTCCATCTAAGAACTATGATCTTAATAAATCTTGATTTTAAGTCGGAATAGAGATATTGAAATTAATTTTTAAAACTAATTTTTACCCGACACTCGAGAGAAGGGGTAGAATTACATTTGGGTTTTTACTTTAAAACATGGAAAAATGATTAGAGATAACTATGCTTTTGAAAATCATATTTGATAATTAAGTGAAATCATACTCTGGACTCTTCTATATTGATTAGTTCGTATAACTTGCATTTATTCATTGAATTTGTCACAATCATCCCTAGTTTAGACAAAATATTGTTTCAAAAATTTATTCATCTAGATAAAATAGAGGCTACACAATTATAGTACTTAATATAAAATTAAATTACAACCTCTATGGGTTCGACACTCTGACTCCAATCATACATTACAAAACTTGACACCGTAAACTTACGGTATAATTTACATGTATAAAATGTGTGACATAATGAGTCCAAACTAGGCATTTTTCACAAAAATTGCATCAATTTTTTGGGGCAGTTTTGATGTTGTTGATCCATCAAAATGTTCGCCTACATGAGGCGAGGTGAACGGTGGTGGTTGACGGCCATGGGTGTCGCCGAAAGTGGTAGTTTCAATTGGCGTTGTGGGCGAAAACCATAGCTATTTTGCACCAACTTCTTGTTCCAAAGTCGTGGTTTGGATTGATTGTTTGTTACAATGTATTGTGGTTGTGCTACCTCCGACGACATGGGTTCCGGTGACAATGGTAGTGACAAGGTGGTGTTTTGGTGATTGGGAGGCGACGGCTCCATAAGGGGCTTAAAATTGCCTCTTTAAGTGTTATTCGGGTTTTAGCCATGAATATAAAAGGAGAAAAAATTAGATCTTTTTAACTTTTTAATAATTATTTGGGATTCGTTTGTGCTTTTTAAAAAAAATTGAGAATATGATTACAATTAGTTCTTTATTTTTATTTTTTTAATTTTATTTAATATGAGGGTATATTTATCATTTTACAAATCTTTATTGAGAAATTTGATGAAAATAGACAAAATGAAAAGCTTGAAATATGGGTGAAAATGTAAAAAAAATGTTGCGTTGTGACGTTTTGCACAATAAACTCCATACATATGGACATTTTGTGCTAATAATCCTTTTAGCAATTATTTGACAATTATACAGTTGAACATGGGCCCATTTAGGCCACAATTTTTGACAGCTTGAAAATTAAATACCTAAAATGCCATTCTCTCAAGAAGAATGAATTAAATGTTAAGAGGCAAAAATTTCATTCTACCTTAAAATAGTCCATAATTGTGACTGACCGTGTTTGACATATACACTGTATGACATTCTTTATTTAGCTAGAAATGGGAAAAAAGCTCTCCCAGACAAGGGGTTAGCTTTGTCTATAAACATATTTTTCAAATCCAATCAATTGGATCTAATTGGTACCAAAATTCAATTTAAATTTCTCTTAAGGAAAAGTCATATGTTTGAATTATGGGGAATGTGACAGAAAGCCACGAGGGGTAAGACGAGCTTAGCTTCAAATCTTGGGAAATGCGATAAAAAAATCGTGAGGGGGTAAGATGAGTTTATTCTACCCTAAAGTGGACAGTATTATTTATATTTTCTAATATCTTTCATAGTTGTTTCATTGTTTCATATCAATAATATATATTTGGGTGAAATGTACTTCTTGTCATATACTTTCGTTCAATATCAAACTTATTCATTCATGTAAGAAAATAATTTCTCGATATATTTTATTCATAGGAGAAAATATGTATATACAGATTGAGAAACCTATATTAGAAATAAAGAATCCCTATAATTAAGCCTCTATATAATTCTACAGGCTGTAAGATTTATTTACACTAACACTCTTCCTCAAACTGGAGCATATATATTAATCATGCTCAGTTTGTTACAAATATAATCAACTTGAGTCCCATTTAGAGTCTTTTGTGAAAATATCTACTATTTGTTCTCCAGTTTTCACATATCTTGTAGAGATTAAATTCTGATGTATCTTAATTGTAAAGTGATCACTTTGGAATTGTTAGTGTAAATAAATCTTAAAGCATGTAGAATTATATATAGGCTTAATTATAGGAATTCCTTCTTCCTAATATAGATTTCTCAATCTGTATATACACATCTTCTCCAATGAATAAAATATATTGAGAAATTATTTCTTTACATTGTATCATAGCACAGGTCTCTATGGTTTGGTATTTTCTGTCGTTTCTTCTTCTTCAGGTCTTCATAGTTAGGAGTTTTCGAGTGGTTGATTAACGACGACAGTAGGGTGGCTCTGTGTTGTCGATCGATTGGTTGAGTGGCTTTGTGGTGTTCAGTCTTGCCCTATGTGGTGTTTTGTCGTGGTCCGACTACTGGTTCCTCAACAAAGGCCAACGTCTACAATTTGGTTAGAATTCTTTAGCAGTGGCTGGCAAAACTTGTTTTTCAGCACCGTCCGAGTCGGGTTTTAAGTTTACCGTCGTTGGCTTGCAGTAATTTTTCGGCACCGTCAAGTTCTAAGGCTCACGTCTCCGGTTAACTGTGGTTTAGGTTGGATTTTTTTATATGTTATTGGGCCTGAGTCTTTACACACCCAGGATTGTACGATAGTGTTGAACATTGAATGGAAAAACAGCACAGGACCTATCAATTGATATAATTGTGGCTGCCTTGTAATGTGATTAGTGTATTTCACTCAATGAATTAGCACCTTTAAACCTTAACTTTCAGTTTGCGCTTGAACACTTTTCAGTATGTTGATGTATTTGTTTGTGTTGTTTTGTAGTTCAGGTAAT
>CAIGRF010206593.1:0-12661 GCA_903798235.1 Fraxinus ornus
CAACGGCTATTTTGAAAAAGTGGCCATGTGAATTGGGTATTTTCCACTATTTCCTCATTGGATTTACCCATCTAACGAGAGAGTTTAGTCAGTGATAACCAACACGATTCTTCATATGTTCTTTTAAAAAGTAAATTATCTTGACAATAAATAAACATTAATTTCATGGAAATGAAACAAGTGTCAATTTGAAAGGCCAAACAAAGGAATTTGACCGCAGAACTCGTAGGGTTAAGGGCTTTAACTCACAAGTCAAGTTTAGTAGCTCGTTTCTGCATGAAAAAGCGATATTTTTTGATTGCATCATTCCATAATAACAACTGAAAACATGAGGAAAAATTATGAAAATCCAAGTAAACAATCAAAGTAAAATAAAAATATAAAGGATACAGACTTATGTACAATTATTTTGAGAATTGACTTAACACAGTTCACAACATTCGTAGGTAAAAATAAATAAGAAACATAATTTAATGAGTCATATAATTGTAATTTAATTAAACATGCTAAATAGTACACCTAAACTGGTGTTATATTGCCAATGATATTAGATAACATTATTTAAGTAGAACCTTCCCGGATATTTGATTATAGTGTTTAAAATAATTTACATTCATCGTGGGCTGAATTTAATTTTTAAACTTAGGTTTTTTTTCTAAATATTTTTCATATTTTAAAATTAAATTTAAATGAGAAATTTGTGGCCCAGTCATACAAATTTTTAAATGTGCCTAATATTAAATGACTACTTTATTGTGGATGGGCAACTTACATAAATATCCTAAATTTTGAGGTGGTTTTAAAAAAATCATTATAAAAATGGGCTAAAATATACATACTAATATTTCACCTCCAAAATCATAAGAAATACAGTGTACAAATCAAAAACATAAAGTTCCAATCCGGCAAAAATTCGAATCGAACAAACTCCAAATCAAGCAAAATCGAAATCATACAAGGAAATCTTGTACAAATCAAGCCCAAACAAGGCCATTTTATTCAAAATTTTCTTCCCCAAATTTGTAAATAATCAATACAAATCTACATGTTGGTATTCTTTTTTATTTTTTATTCAATTAATTCATATTTTGTTAGATTTTGATGTCGTTGAGATTTTTTTTTCTAGCACATGAAATTTCATCTTTAAATTAATAATTTTGAGTTAGTGTATAATAAAATTTAGATTTTAATGGATTGAAATGAGTTAATATACTTGAAAAATCAGTTTTGGATCAATTCAAGTGATGCATATAAGATATTTGTGAAAATGAGAATGAGAAAAGTGGCGCTTTCTGTCACTAAATTTTTTTTTTTTTTTTTTGAAAAGGCCGCAATTTGTCTCATTTGAATTCTTTTGTATCAATTAAATATATTATATATGCATAAATACACATGTTTGTGCAAATTTAAATATGAATATAAATTAAAATCTTGTTTTACATTAAAAAGTTACATAATGTAACACTTTATTTAAATTTTTGCATATGAATTAAGATGTTAAAACTTGAAAGTAACATTCTCTCGCTTTTTTTTTTCCCCTAAAAATATTGCAATTTATCTCATTTGGATTCCTTAGGATCAATTAAATAGATGCAAACATGCATGTTTATGAAAATTTAAATATGAATATGAATTGAAACTTTATTTTACATTTAAAAAAAAGTGACATGATGCAACACTTTATTTGTATTTTGCATATAAATTAAGATGCTAGAATTTGAAAGTGACCTTTATGTAACCTTTTTTTTTCCTAAAAATATCGTAGCATATCTCATTTAAATTCTTTAGAATTGATTAAAGAGATGTACATATGTATTTGTGAAATTTAAATATGAATATGAATTTAAACCTCACTTTACATTAAAACGTGACATGAAGTAATACTTTATTTGTATTTTTTTGCATATTGCTGAAAATTAAAAGTGGCATACTCTGTCACTTTTTTTTTTAAAGTTTTATATTATTTCATTTGTATTCTTTTTGTAAATATAGATAAATTAATATCTTCATATGTTATAGAGACAAATGAGAACAAAATAATTAATATAAAAGTAATGGAATAACTGAAATTGTTGTCCCAGTAAAATATACAAACATCAACAGTTGTTAAAACGCAAATGTCATTTTTTGTTAAAAAAGTGATATATCATATCACGTTTTTAAGAAACTAAATTTTGATACTGTAAAAAGCTCTGTTCTAAAAAGTTCGCCTAGACGCGAAGCGGGATGAAAACGCCTCGCTTTGAGGCTAAGCGGTCAACAGACAACGTTTACCGCTTAATGCGTGACTAAGCGTGCCTAAGCGCGCCTAGGCGTGGCAAAGCGCGTCTAGTCGGCTAGACGTGCTAGGCGCGTTTTCCCCTTGGAGGCCCAATTTTTCCCGCACGACTCATTTCTTTTGGCCAATGAATAATTACTTAAATATGCTATGCTCCATTAAATATACATTTCTTTTTTTTTTTCTTTTTTTTCTTTTGTTTATGGATGAAGAAGAAGACATTAAATTAGAGTCCNATTGTTGAATTTTTTTTACAATGATTAAAAATTTAAAATAAAAAAACCTTTTTTTACGCTTAAACTTCGCCTAGGCTCGATTAGGCTCCTAAAACTTGAAGTTTGACCTCTACACCTAACCACACTTTACGCTTTTTAGAACACTGGTAAAAACTAAAAAGAGATTTCGTTGTCTTTATTGTCATTGATATTCAATTCTATCAATAAACTTGCATATCATTATATTTACATATAAACTAAATTTGGCAACAATTTTAAGAAGTTCAAAATATTAAAAAGTGAAATGCCATGTCACTTTTTTAAAGAGCCAAGGTATGTCAATGCTACAAAGTATCATCTCACTTTTATGTCCTTCTAAACCAATATTCATGTGATACGATTAACTCTTAAATTTATAAAAATAAAAAGAAAGATTATTAAATGAAAAGTGACAAGAAATTCAAAAAAGACAAATATGCAAAAAATTGAAAAACAAAAATCTCAGAATATGACAAAAACTCTAAAAAAAGTAACAAAATCTCAAAAAAGTCGTATTTGAGCGTAATTAATACCAGAATTTGTTGTTTTAATGGTATTAATTTAAGAGGAAATTAGATCTAGTTACTCTAAAAAAGAAACAAACTAGATTAATACAATAAATAAATTAAAATCTTCCATAAACGTAATTAATACGCTAACAAAAACCCCAAAATTGCCTAACCTCCCATAGCCCGTCAATATAGAAAATCCTAATCACCCATCACGCAAAGAAAAAGTCTCTTAACCCACACAAAGAAGAACCCATTTAATCCATGGGATAGTTTTCTTTTTCGTCCTTTTAACTACTGCAGAAGCAAGTGTAATCGATCTTTTGGAAATATGGAAAACAAAGTGCCATACCCCTTCGAATTTTTCCTGATGATTGTGGCATCAAGTTAAATTGTAGTGAGAACAATGGACATAACCATATAGGCAATCGAATCGTATTTTGGTTAGTCTTCAAGGGAAATGCAATCATTCGATTGATGCAATAAATCCAGTCATTGGTACAAACTTTGCGGTTATTGGATGAACTGGGCTTCTGCCATGGAACTGCAGCACGTCAATCAACCATTTTACCTTTCCATGTAACATGCTTAATTCCCATTTTCCCCTCATGTACAGAAATATTCTCATAGAATTTCACTAGAAAACTAACAATGAGTGGACCTCATTGTGTATTAAAAAAAATATTCCGCAAGACCCATGTGTGTGTGTTTTGGGGAAATTCTGTGGCTTCTGCTTCTGTACAAGCAACAAAGCTCCTTAATTTCTTTTTCAAATTTGATAGTTGCGATAGAACCTTATGTTTTGTACTTGTTTTCCTAAAATCAGGGAAGTTTAGTGTTTGATATAATCCATAAAATGCTACGTGGATTTCTATTTGTGAAGTTTCCAATTTCTTTTACAAGGAGAGGCTACGAAGTTAGAAGACGTTACATTATATGAGCTATTTCCATTTTAAACTTAATTGCACTTGCAGTAGCAGAAAAATTGAACTCTAGATTCCATTTAGATATTGTTGATATTATTTCTTTCTATTAATTATCCAAGAGTAGATGAATTGGTTAGCTTTGTTCATCCTATTTTAGTCGTGCTTTGTCCAGTAATAAATCGCGTCCCCTAGACTCAAATACAATTCTTTCATGTCGTATATTTGCTATATTTTATTAGCTCCACCTGCTTGCTTTTAACCATCATTGATTGGTTTAATTCACCTTGTTATTTGACCATTTTACAAGAGAAGAACATATAAATTACTTGACTTTGACTAATGTAGATTCTCACCACTAGATCGATAAATCAATCCTGATAATATTTGTAGGTGCCCAACTATTTTTAAATGTCCCAATTGTCAACAAATTTTGTTGGTGTCAAAATTTTAACTCCTATCAAAATTTCTTTCCCTACTCTGAGATTTGTGTCAAAATGTCTTAATTATAGTTAGTGCTCAATATTATTTGTCACTTTTTTGAGTTGTTACTTTTTCGAATTTTTGTCACTTTATTGAGTAGCTTCCAAATCTAAGTTGGCCTCTGTTTGAGCCACATTATTTTTTTTATTCTCATTTTTCTACTTATTTTCAACCACACATTCTTCAATAAAATAATATTTTCCATAATATCAATAAATTTTCCTTCTTTTTCAACCACACATTCTTTATCAATCTACTATTCCAGAATACATTCTTCCAAAATAATGTGACTCAAAAATTTTGAATTCTTTAAAATAAATTAGAAAAAAAATAATCAAAGTTAATACCAACAATCTTTTTATTTTAAAAAAATATATTAAAATTTTCATCATCATTCTTCTACTCATTTTCAACCACACATTTTTCAATAAAATAATATTTTTCATCACATCAATAAATTTTCCTTCTTTTTTAACCATATATTCACCATCACATCAACGATAAAAATGTATTTTTACTTCCAAAATGTGCATCAAACATGGACTTAGTATGTTAATTAATAGAACTAAAACATAATTACAAAGAGACAAAATGTAAAAGAAAGTCAACCATTTCTTAAATCTAATTTAAGGTTTTGACTGCGGACTATTATTTACCACTTATTTGTATGTTTATCATTTTTTTTTTTTTTGAGTTTTTGTCGCCTTTTTTGTCAATTGATTGAATTGTTTTCATATTTAATGTCACAGAAAAAGAAATGAGACAGAGATGATAAGGATTATGATACAGACAATGATTGAGTGTCAAATGAAAAGCATATGTGATATGAGGTAGAAATGAAGATGCATCTGATGAGGTAAGAATCACTTGTAAATGACGTTGAAAATGACCGAGAATAGATGATTTGTATAATAATGACAAGCTTTGATTAACGGTGACAATGTTTATACATTTTTTTTTTTTTTTGATATTTGGCTATGTTTGATTACCATTTTTTTCAAAATACATTTTCTCTATTTTCTTTTCAACCACACATTTTCATTAAAATAACATTATACGCAAATAAAAAAAAAAATTCTTCTTTTTTAACTACACATTCTCTATCAATTTACTATTCCAAAATACATTCTTAAAAAATAATGGGGCTAAACACCCCCTTACATTTTTTTGACATTTCCATTAAAAAGTGACAGATCATGTTGTGCCACTTTTTAATAAATCAATTTCTAAAACAACAATAGATCTTTGGATATGCCTACAATTTGCTTATAAGGATTTATTTTAGAAGCTAATTCATTTTGTATTGTATTAAATGTAAATTAAGTTTTCATGATGGAGAAAATGATATTGTAAGTGACTTACATCATTTTACTTAAAAAATGACTTTTTAAAAGTGACACTATTTGTGTGAATTAAGTTTACATGATGGAGAAAATGATATTGTAAGTGACTTACATCATTTTTAATTAAAAAACTTTTTAGTAAAAAAGTGATATTGTACGATCTCACTATACTTTATACAGTATTTTTTATTTTCAAAATAATTTTCATATGATTTTTCAAAACTTACCTATTTCAAGGGTAATTCTGCCTAATTTAATATTTTTTTTAGGGGTAAGGCCTAATTTCACCATTATGGATTAGCAACAACTCGGCCCAATATGTCACTGGTTCGTGGGCCTTACCCTCTTTAATTTTTCCTGGGATCCGAAAGCGCTAATTATTCGTGCGATTTTAGTTTCGATTTACCCAGATTCTTGCAAGGGATCTCTCCGTGTGAGCGAATTTGATGTTGCATGTTGGTGAATTCTTGTAGCTCTCAATTACTGATTCAAGTATTTTAAAGCTAAACGTAAATATAAGTTACATCTTTTGTTTCCTCTATGATCCCTTTCTGTGCCATAGATTAAATGTGAAATTGCAATAAAACTTTTGATGTTAATTATCTAAAACGAGCTCATAACTGTGTTCTTTTAACAGTTTATTATATATTTTAGGGTTAGTAAGTTTTAATTTTGTCTAAAAGTCTTGAGGGTTGTATGCGAGTTTCTATTGTATAAAATGGGTACTATGGAATTCTTAAGTTTGATATAATTGAATAAGGAATGGGCGTTGTTTAGGAAAATACAAGAGTGGGTTTTGTAGTAAAAAATGTAGTAGCTATAGTCTTGAATGCATAATGCTGTTATTTTTTCAATTGTTAAAGTTGAATAATCAGCCAAAGGTACTGCAAAATTGAAGGGAAACAGAACAAGGTGCTACTTTTTTTTGGGTCCAATAGGATGAAACGGTGGAAAATTCATTAACTAGCAATGCATATATTGTTACAAAGTTGAAT
Organism: Fraxinus ornus; assembly: GCA_903798235.1. Classification (NCBI taxonomy): domain Eukaryota; kingdom Viridiplantae; phylum Streptophyta; class Magnoliopsida; order Lamiales; family Oleaceae; genus Fraxinus; species Fraxinus ornus. Next base: position 6,786 of record CAIGRF010206593.1, read on the forward strand.
TATCAGCCCAAGGTAATGCAAAATCAAAGGGAAATAGTATAAAATGCTTACTTTTTGGGACAGACAGTATAAAACGGTGGGGAATTCATTAACAAGCAATATATCTATTTTTATTGGGATGTAATTCAATGTGATTTGGATGTTTATTATTGAGAAAAGAGGGAGTGTGCATTTTTTGAGTTTGGCTAGAGCAATTTAATTTGAAGCATTGGCGAAAATCTGAAAAAAATGATTTCCAATGATCAGTTGCATTTTTCATTTGTAATTATTGAACTTTTCTTTTTGTTTAGATTTTTAACTACCAATACTTGGTTGGATTGGCCCTTTTGGTAATGAATGCAAATTTCAGAATCATGTTTCTACTGAAGTCTGAAGGTAGAAATATGAGGACCAATTTTACTTAGCCCCTTTATGGCCATTATTTGGGAAAAACAAAGCTTTGAATAGTGATTTTTAGGAGAATGTAAGGTTAAAAAGTACGTGTAAAATATTTTATTGTGTGAATGTGTGGTTGAAAATGAGTATGTATAAAAAAGAGTTTTCAAATAATGGTCGTCAAACATGGGCTTAACATCATGTATCCAATTGCAGCAGCTTGTTTCAACCCTTTTCATAAAGGAGATCTTTAGCCATGATGGATTACTAATTGTTGATTTGTTTGCTGTATCGACTGAACTTGTGATTTTGATTCCACCTCCTTTTCTCGTGCAGACATGAAGATATACATGTGTGCCCCTTCTTTTAAATGTCTTCTAGTTGACAATGTCAGTCGCTCCTTACTTGTCGATGAGAATATAGTTTCTTTATTACTGCAAAATCGAAATGTCAGTTCTTTTTGAACTAATAAGGAAAAATGAAACAAAAAGCTGCTGTTTCATATGTTATTTCTCCATTACCTATTCTACTTATCAGGCTTTACTTTTTTCTAATTTTGATGTTAACTCTGGGAAAGACAAACATGCATGTTTTCTGCAACCTCTGATATATTTTCGCCTGTCTTTGATTTTCCTTACAGGTAGGGAGATTTTTTTTTATTGCGCAATTGAAAAGAAAAAAAAGGTGGATAGTCATATCTGGTTTTACAGGGAAACACTAGTCAATTTTGATGCTTGTAAGAGTTCATAGTCATTGGGCTCACTACGTATTCTTCCATCAAAATGTCTGCATGTTCTCCGGCTGATGAAGTTAAGCACTTGAATCAACAGAGTGTCTCTCCTGCTGATGAAAACATATCCAAAAGCAGTGAGCAACAATTGCAACATGAGGATGATGAGGAAAGGAATAGACAGGGGGATGATAATGTTCATCGGAATACCGATGAGTCCGGGGATGAGGATGAGGAAGAGGAAGAGGAAGAGGAAGAGGATTTAGATTTCAATCCTTTCCTGAGAGAAACTCATTCTGTACAATCTTCTTCTAGCTTGAGTTCTGAAGTTGAGGGCTTGGATATGGATGTTGCAGATAGTGGGCGAAACACTTCTGCACCCTCTCTTAAAAATTCCAAGACAAATCATGCAAACTCTGTGCAAAACTATCCTATTGGAGATACTGAGTATGGCGAAGAGATTGTGATGCAAACTGCTGTTTCTTCTGGAGAAGCATTGGCAAAAAAGTCGGACTTAACTTCTGCTACAATTACTGAGAGAGAACTGGTTTTGATTTCTCAATCTGATAATGAATTGCCATGTGATAAGAAGAATGGATTATGCAGCAGAGCAGATGATAGCAATCCTGCAGATTCTGGGAAGCTCATTATGGATGTGGACCCTGAGGATGCCATCTGTATGCGAACTAGGGCTCGATATTCTCTTGCCAGCTTTACACTCGATGAACTTGAGACTTTTCTTCAAGAAACAGATGATGAGGACGATCTTCAAAATGTTGACGATGAAAGAGAGTACAGGAAATTTCTTGCCGCTGTTTTACAAGGTGTAGATGATTCCCAGAATTTAAAAGGGATTGAAAATGTTGATGATGAAGATGAAGAAAATGATGCTGATTTTGAGCTTGAACTTGAAGAGGCATTGGAAAGTGAACCTAATGAGATTGAAGAGCAATTAAAGACTAGGCTACGTCAAAAAGCTTCTCTTGATCATAGCAAGGTGTCAGGACAGTCGAATAGACCATTACGGCCCTTGTTACCATTTTCATCAATTGGATCTTTTCCTACTCATGATGGGAAACTCCTACTGCCCAACATTTCTCCACCCTATAAGCCTCCTGTAAATAATGGTCTGGTGAATGGGTTCACTCCGCATCAGATAGGGCAGTTGCATTGTTTGATACATGAGCATGTGCAGCTACTCATTCAGATTTTTTCTATTTGTGCTCTAAAGCCTGGAAAAGGCCACATTGCTACAGAACTTCAGAAATTGATTTTAGATATGCTTCACAAGCGTGATGAAGTATTGGCATGGAGAAGGATACCATATCCCAGTTTTTGCTTCTTCCCTCCGTATATTCATCCATCATTGCAAGATGAGCTTCCCAAGTTGCCACCACAGTGTAACAAAGAAATGTCTGATACTTGTGATATCCAACAAGAAGACCGGCTTTTTACAAGTAACACAGCGTTGTTTTCTGATACTAATTCTCCATCTAGTGAGAGATATAAACATCTTCCCAGTAAAAATGCAATTTGTTTTCAAACTCGAGAATGCACCTCCTGGGTCCCTTATATTAGCGGTCCAGTGCTGTCCGTTCTAGATGTCGCTCCACTCCGATTAGTTGGAAACTATATAGATGATATTTCTTCTGGTATGTCATGTTGAATAAATGATACGTTCATTGTGTTTTTGCAACTCTTATGTTGTCTCGCTTACAATCTTTAATTATTATTGTTGTGGAATCTTGGCAGCTGTACGAGCATATGAACGATGTCAAATTGGAGTTGGTTTTGATACTCACTTTGAAAGGGAACCTTTGTTTCCTCTTTGTAATTTTCCCTGTTCTTCTGAACCTGATGGTCAGGGTCTGACTCTTTCTTCACCAGCCAGCAAGAAAATACCCAAGAAGACAATGGCTGCAACACTAATTGAGAAAGCGAAAAATCAAACTGTCGCCCTTGTTCCCAAGGAAATTGCTAAATTAGCCCAGAGGTTTTGTCCGTTGTTTAACCCGGTCCTTTATCCTCATAAGCCACCTCCTGCCTCTCTTACAAGTCGTGTGTTTTTCACTGATTCAGAGGATGAGTAAGTTGTACTTTATTTCTGTTACTTTCATGCGTTGCACCTTGTCAACATTCTTGAAATCGAGCTATTATGGAATATCCATTTTGACGATGCAAGATTGTGACATCGCAGCATTTTCTTCCTGCACTTAAATCATTCTTTTGCATGAAAATCTGCTTGCAGATTGTTATAAATAGCTTAGCGACAGCAGCACCTTCTTGAGAGGCTGATGGCAGCTACTTATTTATAGCTTGAGCCTACCATTTCCTTGTCCATTTTCTAGATTGAGACAATTTGATTTTTGTTGTAGAGATTATTTTTTTATTTTTTTATTTTTCCCAAGTCATAGATTTTGAAAATGTGCCAAAGGTTAGGGAGGCATAAGCCCATTACAAGTTGAAGAGAAGACTTTGTCTTATTCTATATACACACCACTCAAAACTCTGTCGACAAAAATATTCGAAAAAATCTCAACTGGACAGAACAGGTTCTTTTTTTTTTTTTTTTTTCCAACTTTCTTGCTCCTTGCATTACCCTCATCACATCATAGCTTGTCGAACTTTTAACCTCTTAAGTTCTCTTTCTTGCTATAATTGAGAGACCTTCTATTCCATGTTCTCCTTACTGCTGTCCCCACTCTGTCCCTTTCGGATATCTAAGAGTGGCGCTTATCCCTTTCCTCCTCTTGGCCAGTAGTATCTGACCAAACATACCGAATGTTTTCCATTCTTCCCAATTAACTCCAAGCCTACTTTTATTCTCCCCCTGCTATCAACTCTAAGTCATTCAAATCAATTTTACCAAGTAGCCGGTTATTAGGATAACTGTAGCTAGCAGCGAACAGTTCCAAATCATTCTCAATCTCTGTTCTAGCCCAGCAGTCTTCTACATCAGAAGTTTCACCTGAATAATTCATTCTGACATCCGAACTGTAATTGTGTGATAGCCATTCTCTTCACTTCATACTTGACCATCTTATGACACCAGTAGTGCATTGTAATACATTTCCCTTTGCTCTCATCTTTTGTTCATATTCCTAGCCGCAGTGTTAATAGATACTGCAGAAGGATGGACAGTGCCATTCTCTCCTCGTTCTGCTTCCATGGATTCGATTACTTGATTGCCCCTGCTGATCCTTAGTTTCATTAGGGGATGCTCTAGTGATTGCCTTGTTTAATTATTTGACGTTATATGGTTTTCTGCCTTAAGAGTTTTGATTCTGTTCATCCTCTGTTCCTAAGCAATATTCTCTGCAATTATTGATCGTCTACATCTTCTTTTTCATACCCCACAGAGACGTGTACTACACTGTGATACCCCCTCAAATTCCTAGACTATATTAGCCCATATATTTGATGCTTTACCTCTAATTTCTGTTGCTGAATCATATTTCTGTAACCCACCAGAGTATACACAAATTGCTAAAACATATTTGATTACAGTAGTTTTAAACTGATGGCTATTAGCCTAACTCAAGGATGGTCTGCAATTTCACCATTCATGTCAATTTTTATGTTCCATTTTACAATTTAAACTTTCTCTGTGTCACCATGGGATTTATTTGCAGATTACTAGCTCTGGGATTGATGGAATATAACACTGACTGGAAGGCTATTCAGCAGCGATTTCTTCCTTGCAAATCTAAGCACCAGGTGACAAATTTTACAATTCAAGCTCTCAAATTTGTTTGATTTGACTTGGTATTATTTGCAATGGGTTGGTAAAATTTGATTCTAATTTACCACTTCATGTACATGAAGTGATTCACTTTCATGTAAATGATAAATAACATCACTATTTTTGCCTTTGGAGTCTTTTAACAGCGAAAGACTTGCTAATTTGATGTGATGTTTCATGTTTGTAAAACAGATATTTATTAGACAGAAGAATCGTGCATCATCAAAAGCACCTGAAAATCCAATAAAGGTTTGCAGTTGCTTCCTATTGTAATTAAAGTTGCCTCTCTTCATGTCTAAGAATTCTTATTGCTGCTCATTGCTGCTTCAGTTATTGTTTTAAAATTTCTTTTTATTGAGTCAAATGAATTAATAAAAACATTTTCTGGTCTGCAACTACACCATAAATGATGAACAGCGAACAATGTAAATGAAGAATTGACTTCATTGTTATTAATCAAGTTATGAATATTTCGAACTGTGATCTATAGATTCGATAATAGAGCCCCATTACTTTCTATTAGATTAGTAGCGAAGGACTTGCACCTACAACTAGTATAGTAAAACAGTGTAGCCTGACTTATTATTATTAAATAAAAGGAGTGTGCTAGTGCTTTTACAAGGTTATAGGGGACTGAGAGGATGTTGCTTGTTGTCTACTTGACGAGATCTCTATTTGCTATAAAAGTGCAAACCGCAAGTGCACGGGTCGCGTTCCAGTAATAAAATGGACTTTTTGAGTCCAGATTGTCGATCCCTTGAGGAATGTTTACTTCCAATTACACAACTTTAGTCAATTTAATTTTGACAATAAAAACAAACACACAATAAAATTTAATGTTGGAAAATAAGGAAAATTAACTAAAATCTACAAAATAAGAAAAATAAACACTTGGAAATTTTGGAGAAAAAACGTGTTTGGGATTCATGGTTTCATTTGACTATCACATAATTAATTTCTCCACAAGCCAATTAATAAATTACTCATTTACTATGTTAGACCCGATTTTTCAAATTTAGTTAATTACCC
>CAIGRF010206593.1:14681-25605 GCA_903798235.1 Fraxinus ornus
TGGGTTTTAATAACCCTATTCAGAAATTGCAGCTTTGGTCCCCAAAGTTTTGAACAAATGGCAAAAAGGTCTCCATGTTTTTAAAAGTGGTACCTAGGCGCCTAGGTGCCATGAGGCGATGCCTAGGCGCCCAGGTTCCAGGTCTCTGTCCAAAACCAATTTTTAGTTTTAATTTTGCAGCCAAATCCCCTAGGTAATTGAACGACAGGTCCTTCAACTTTGATCTTATACAATTCGATCCTAAAAAAATTGACTTTCATATCGATTATGCCCTTCATGAATTGCATCCAAGATCCTTCAACCTTTTGCTTTGTTCACCTTGGTCTCCACATTCACAATTTTGCACACTTTTAGTACATTTTTCCTCCTTTTGTCTTGTTCTCTTTCGTTTGGGTGATTTTTTACCTACAAATGCAATAATACATAATTGTGAGTAGAATTTCGTTCATTTTTATCAATAACAAGTATATTTAAGTGTTAAATAAGTGTTCAAAAACACACTTATTGATCTCTCTCTCAACCTCTATGTGTGTGTTTGTGTGTATCATCTCTAATGATTAGCCATAGGAGTGAAGAAATGCAGGGACTTTATCTTAACTATTGGTGGTCCTCGATCATGGACATTATATATATCGTTGAATCAATTCTTAAGATCCAGAAATCTATGTTTATTGAACTTATTGATGACACAAGTAATGTTAAAAACCACAATGGTTGCATGTTTATCAATGAAATTATATTCTACTTTTGAAAGAATTCGTGGATTGCTATCCTCATATTTCATCGCTCTACTCCTATGCAATGCATCCCATTCAAGTACCATATGGCTCGGTCAATCAAGATGAAGGGACTCACAACTCTAAGAAAGGTCATCGGATAGGTATTTGGCAGCAATAAGTAGAATATAAGGGTCATACAAAACCTGAAGGCAATGCCATATGGTTGGTTCGATTACTTTGGACTTGATGAGAAAATACAACCTAGACCAACCACAACCACAATCGATAAGAACACCCAAACGAAATGGTCAATAGCAAGCAAAGACTAACGCGCACAGGAGATCGCATGCAGCAAAGCAATCGTGAAAAACTTTTGCTAGTGTTAGGGTGTTGTGATAAGGTTGGGTTGACGGAATAGAGTCAGCAAGAGGCTGGAGTTTAGCCAAGGATAGGGTTTCAATTGCTTGTTGAATTAGGATTTGCAATTTAAAGCTCAATTCAAAACACTAATTTAAAAAAGGGTAAAAGGTCAACGGAGTGAAACAGAAGATAAAGGGTCATCGAAGATAGGGGATTTAATCTATTAGAAATTTAGGATTTGCAATTTTAAAGCTAAATTTGTCCTTATTTTTTCAAAATTTAAAGGAATCAAAATTGATATATAAAAAAGAAATAAACAAACTTAAGAGAACAGAACCAATTTCAAGTTTTACTAGCAAACTTGCTCTAATACCAACTTGATTTGGTTGCTCATCGGAAAATGGAAGCAATTTCAAGTTTAACAAAAACAAACTCAATCTGATTCCAGCATACAATTTATGCTGAATGATTTTATTCATAAACAATCAACTAATTTATAAGGAAAATTAGCACTTTTCGTCCATAACCTTTCACAAGAGTAACAAATCTACCATAAACATTTTTCCCTTTTTTATTTTTTTTAGCATGAGACATTTCCAACCTCTGACTTAATTGAAAATCTTGGCCTTCCGTCCATTTTTGCCTTTAAATTTTTGTAAAATGATGAATTTGCCTCCTTTAAATAAACAAAAAAAAAGAAAAAAGAAAGAAAGAAACTAAATGAAAAATAAAGGAAAATTGCAGAGAAATTCCCATAAATTTTTGAAAATTACGAATAAATCACACAAAAAACAATTAAAAACATAATAATACAAAAAAGAACTTGGGAAAAATTGAAACCTTCCATCATCACAACCAAGCTCACCCACTCACCTCACCCATGGCCAAACACCACCTCCACAAATATAAGCCGGAGACAACCAAGAAAAGAATGAATCTACTCACACATTTTTCGGACAACGCCAAAATGCAATCACAAGAGCACAATATAGACACAACCAAAACTATCTCCTTTATTCCTTCTCTTGCATCAAATTGCTTGTTTTTTCAAGTTACGAAATTCTTTAATCTTCGTTTATCATCCACACACACATTTAGGGACTGATAAAGTATTTAACTAAAGGGTATTATTCTCTTAAATTCGCTTTGTGAATTGAAGGATTAGAGGGAAGTAAAGGTGAGTTTGGGGAATATAAGGGTGTCTGCAGTGATAAATATGCTTGGCTCAGAATTCCGCCTATCAACGACGTTGTCCATTTTCAAATGATGCTTTAGTTGCAAGTGGACCAATCCCAGGAGCAATGTGGTGTGGTGGGAAAATGTGTCAATCTCAATTTCAATACTTATCTGACTTTTCTCAATTGCATGCTTGAGCCTTGAACATGAACAATGATGAGATTATTAGCCATGCTTGACTTGATTTTGCTGTTTTTTCTTGCAGATTTATATTCTTAGGTATTGGCAAATTTCCAATTTCCAACTTTTCTTCTTGTTTTTATTTGATTATAGAAAGTTAAGACGTATTGTCAATTTAATTGTGCTTTATCTTGAATATTTGTAGTGTAATTCTCTTTAAGGGTGCCAAAGCAAAGATGGTTTTATTTTCCAATTCTGACAATGCGCTGGGCAGAGTTTCCTTTAGGATGAAGAAGAAAGAATTGTGGCCCATAGATAATTCTGAAATTTAAACCTTGGAAGTGCGGTATCTGTTTTGGATAAAGTTATGATATAATTGTTCCAGGTTAGATGGTGACAGTGACAGCGGTGTGATTACATTGTGGTGGGGATGGCTGGGTGAGTGAGCTTGGCTAGAGAAGATGAAAGTTATTTTGTGGGGAGGTGGTGATGGCTGTTCGGTTTTTTTGAGGGGTGGGGGTAAGGTGGTGGCAGGCTGGTGAGTTTCGAGGTGGTGGTTTGGGTTGAGGAGTGGGTATAATTGGGGAAGAAGACCTTTTTTCCACTTTTATCTAAATTATTTCTTTTTGTGTTAATATATTTTTAATTGTTTTTTGTGTGATCCATTTGTAATTTTTGAAAAGGTGTGGAACTCCCTCAGCAATTTTCCTTTATTTTTCAATTTAGTTGCTTTCTTCTTTTTTTCTGTTTACCTAAAGAGGAGGGCAAATTCATCATTTTATGCAGATTTGACAGCGAAATTGGACCGAAGGACGGGATTTGCCTTTAAGTTAGAGTTTAGGGATGTCTTATGCTAAGAAAAAGGTTGAGAGTAGTCTCGGACGAAAATGCAAATGTCCTTTTTTGTAATAGTACAATCCAACCTATGAAAGTAAAGATGTGACTATTTCTAACTATAGAAGAAAAAGTAAAGAAATCCTGGAAAGGAAAGATATCAATTCCTAGATAGACTAGGATATAAGCTCGACAGAAATATTTCCGTAATCTCCTATTCTAACTATTCTAACTAAGTATTTTATCTCTCCGAGTCTCATCAACTAAAATTGTGTCATCAGCTAATAACATATACCAAAGGGACTTGATCTTGTTGCAAGAGTGTGTAGCATTGAAAATTATCTACTTCTACTGCCACCAATTCTATCATGTTTGATTGTGTTATCATATTTATTCTTCACAGTAGTGAAATTTCGTAGAGTCGCTCAATAATAGTGATACATCTTAGCACCCCATAATTTTATAGGAGGACTCATGAACTTAATACCTCTATAATTTTTAGATTGTTAAATATCTTCTTCGTTCTTATAACTACATTGTTGCAAGTAGGCAGTAAAAGACTCTTCCTCCATTCATATGATATATTTTTTGTTCTTTAAGATCTCCTTACGTTTTTATAGAATAACCATAAAATCCCTACCCCACCACGCACATCCATGATCATTTACACGCACCGAAAGGAATTTTTTTGAGAAGGATGTTCTATACACGTGATGAAAATAATAGTTTCTCATGTTTGTGGTAAAATGAATGTAAAACAACAATTTTCAGTTTTGTAATCAAATAAACAAAAAACTGTATTGGACTGTGCAAAGGAGAAGACCTAATATCTGGATAAGAGAAATGCTTGGATCTTTCGAAACAAATACCTACCTTCTTTTCTACTTTTAGTAGAGTTGTTTACTTGGGTTCTATATGTTGCAAGACTTGTGTATGCTGATCTATCTTCTAACCATTGAAGACATCTTCTCCTCTGATATTGCACTCTCCTTTCTTTTATATACAAATTTCTTTTTTATCAAAATAATTTACACAAGTGTTGAAATTCCATTCAGAAAATTTATGAAATATATATCGCTAATGAATCAATGTAAAGAATAGCTACATGAAAACTGTCCTGTCAATACTAAGTCAAACAAGGCATTCATTTGGAATGGAGGAACAATATGATTTTTCCGTTGCACTGATACATAAGAATATAGATTAGCTATGTTTATTTTTATCAAAATATGCACTGAAGTCTGTTTTCCTCTTGGTTTATTTGTTCATCCTTTCTATTCAAGGATCATTGGTCCTTGGGAACTTTATATCCTCTTTCTCATTATAAAATTTCTATTCTTAAGATGAATTAATTTATATTATAGATTATTTGTGTCATTAATATTTATATTAGGAGATTATCATTTATGTTTTGAAGAAAAAAAATATATCTCATTAAACGTTAGATGTTAGAGTGACAACTTGTACCTGCTTGTCATATATTTTGTTCTGTCTACAGGCTGTTCGGAGGATTAAAAACTCCCCCTTGACTTCTGATGAGATAGCACGCATTGAAGTGGTATTACCTAAAAGATTAACTTTCTTTTAGTGACTTGTACTATAATAGTATAGTTTACAGTTCTATTACACTGTGCATAGCCATCATGTGTATGGTCTAAATCATTCAGGGAATAAAGAAATTTAAACTCGACTGGATATCCATATGGAGATTTTTCGTTCCTTATAGAGATCCATCCTTGCTTCCACGACAATGGCGAATTGCGTTGGGTACCCAAAAGTCATATAAGTCTGATGCAAACAAGAAAGCTAAGCGGCGTTTATATGAATCAAAAAGAAGAGCAAGCAAGCCTTCTGTTTCCATTCGGCATTCGTCATCTGAAAAAGAGGTATGGATACTTCTGGAGCTTCAAATCTATTGCTGAAAACTACTACAATAGTAATGACATTTTTCATTTGTATATGCGTAGGTACAGGGTTGTTATGCAGTCTATAAAAATCTATTTTCATTTTTAATATAAACATAATTGGTTGTCTCTTCCTCTTTTGAATCATCAGAACCTGTCTCAACTTTCACCTTGTTATGTGGCTGCATCCTTGGACATGCACAATATGTTAGATAAATCACATAAACGAAATAAAGTGCTTCAAAATTTGATGGATTTCAGTATTTTACTTTGATTAATAAATTATCCACAAATCAGCAAAATTTCAGAAAATTGTTTTCCATTTTCCTATGTATAGCTATAACTAAACCATGCATGTGTCATTATCCTCGTGGTCATATGATATTGTTCCTGAATAATATGACAGAAAGCAAGCTTTCAATGGTTAATGCTCAGGAAGAAAAAGTCAAATGTAAAAGCTTTATTATTTGAGTCTAACATAGTAAAAATGTATATTACTGATCCAGTAGCCACGTAGTGGATTCAATGTTATTAACTGATGTATGTAATGTCTAATGTTGCCTTTGCGGTACTATCATTTACCAGTGGCCTCTTCTCTTCTGTACCCACGGTTAAGTCCTCCTGTTGTGATTACCTAAATCTCATTTATATATAGCAATATTGACATCCGTCAGAAAGTTTCTTAGTAATCTGATGTAGGAAACATGTTTTTGTTAAGATTTGGTGGTTGTACTTAGCTTTACATCATCGGAGTGCTTCAGATTTTAAAGCTTTCCTACCGGTTAAAGACTGGTGCAAACTTGACCTTTTCAATAAATTTGGTTGAGTTCCAGGCTGTGAAAACAGAAGTGATATTTTTCAGCAAGCCACCACAAACTCTTTCAGGCGGGAAAGTCCAGGATATGCAAAATATTATTTCTATCAGTTTTTTTAATCGTAAACTTTTAGAATTCATTAAATTAATTTATTCCAAACAGATCTTCTTCTTAATGGTTTTAGGGTCAAGTTAAATTGCTTAAATTATATATTATGGACATGGATTTCTTTATGCTAATAATGTTTACCTTGCGGCACTTTAGCACTGTTCTTTTTCTAAATAAATTGCTACTTAATTAAAATATACAATTTACAGGATTTTAGCAAAGATAATGCCAAAGAAGGTAACAATGCAGATAACTGCATGGACTGGGAAGATGAAGCTTATGTTCATGAAGCATTTCTGGCAGATTGGAGACCAGATAACTCTAACATCTCTTCGAAATGTCCTACTCGCTTACCCCCGCTGGTGGGTTCTCAAGTCAGAGAAGAGATGGATAATTCTGGTGGTGGAGACATCCATACCCAAAGTTGTACCAATTTTTCATCTGCGTCAAGGTATCCCCTTGCTTCTCTCTCTATCTCATTTTTGTTTGTGTTCGGCATCACATTCTCTTCTAAACTTTCAACCATGCTACAAATACATAATGTTTTACTTAATTAGTTACCGAATTGACAAGTGACGGCCCCTGTGGGCCCAGGCGCCCCCCAATAGGGGCCGCCACCTATGATGCTCGGACTCGGGTACGGGTATCGGGTACGGGTATGTATCTAATTGTCGGATCCATTATTTTCTAAAATATAGGATACGGGAATATGGTTAAAAAGAGTCCAAATTTTGGACACGGGTACGTGAGTACGTCTTTCAAACTTCAATTTTTTTATATTAACCCAAGATGTCATTTTAAATAGACCAAAATCAATCATTCACAAAGAAGGAAATGAGTATTAAATAAAGGGTTAAAACGAATAAAATAGAATTTTGGGGTTTAGTTTTCAATTATGGAAAGTTAATTACTAAATGTTATATAAAATAGAAANATACCCATACCCATGTCGTGTCGGTATTTCGTCCATTTCGAAGAGTCCGAGCATCATAGGCCGCCACTTGTCAATTTGGTAACTAATTAGGTAAAAAATTATGTACAACAAGAATAATTCCTAAACTTTATTACCCGTGTTTCTTACTTGACTTTAAGGTGCTGTGGTTCCCAAGTGGTTTTGCGACCTTACAGAGCTCGTAGAGTGAATAACGCACGCTTGGTGAAATTAGCTCCTGATTTGCCTCCTGTAAATCTTCCTCCATCTGTTCGGATAATGTCACAGTCAGCTTTCAAATGCTCCCAGGGAGGAGCATCAACGAAGATTCCTAGCAATGGTTCTCTTATTGGTGGTACCATGGCAGAAAATACAGCTCTTCAAGTTGTGTGTGCCACGAAGTCAGGAGTTGATTTTTCAGTGAAGCCTGGGCAGATTAGGAGTATTTCAACGAAAAATTCCATTTGTAATCAGCACCAAAATTCAGAGAGGTTAAATAAATGTTTAACAGAAGAGAGAGGCTATCCAGATCTGCAGATGCATCCTTTATTGTTCCAGGCACCCGAAGATGGTGCTTTACAATATTATCCTTTGAATTCCAGTACTAGCACATCCAATTCTTTCAGTTTATTTTCGGGAAATCAGCCGCAGATAAATCTTGGTCTTTTTCATAATCCCCTTCATCTAAGAGACGCTGTGAATTTTCTTACTAAGTCATCTAAGCCTCTTGAAAAAAAATCATCATCATCATTAGGCATGGACTTTCATCCACTTCTGCAAAGAGCCGATGATGTGGATTCTGATATGTTAGCTTCACATCCTGCGGCCAAATGGCCTTCTAATGCAGTATCGAGGCAAAGAGATGGTAGTTTAAGTGCTTCCTGTAGTAAACTCCCCAGCCATAGTGGAAAATCTAATGAACTTGACTTGGATATTCACCTGAGTTTCACATCCAGGAACGATACTGAAAACTGTATAGACAGATCAGTAAATGCTGCAATTTATGGAAGCATAGAATCTGAAAGTGCGAATGACTCTAGAAAGCAGAGGGATCCTACTCCAGAGGGAGTCGGTGACAAGCTGGATTCAGGTGACCATGTGTTGGATACTTCCACAAATGAAAGAAGTAGAAAATTTGTTGATGACATGTGTGAGGAGTCCCTCCCCGAAATTGTAATGGAGCATGAAGAATTGAGTGACTCTGATGAAGAATTTGGGGAAAATGTAGAATTCGAGCATGAAGAAATGATGGACTCAGAAGGAGGTGACACATCTGACTCTGAACAGTTTGTTGACATACCAAATGAGGTACTGTTTTCTGTACATTGTTGATTTGCAGTTACTGAAATTTTGAGAAGAATAGGTATCTTATTCTGATAAAATGTTATGATGTGTCATCTCGCATCTTTTATCTTATGAGAAGCTTTGTTTTTATTAATACCTTTTCTCCTTCCTTTCAAAGTTAACCTTTCATACTGAGGATTCTAGTAATATCATGGAAAACTTTGATCTCTTGTTCCAAATTCTAATATTACTTCCCTTTTCATTTTGATATTGTATTGGAATGGATATTTCCTTAGAAAATCACTATATGCACCTTTTCCTTGTGGCAATGCTGTAAACTTGGCATATTTCACTAAACCCTCGTCTGAGTGAACTTGGACTTGTTGCATACAAAGTATTCTGTTTCACTTTGAAAACATATCCTTTTGTCATAGATTCATATTCTACACCTTGTGTCAGAGTCGAATTGTTGTTTGTTATTGTATGCATGTTTTCCTTAATGAAAACTCCTGTCCTATGCTCCTGTTGGTGGTCTTGTAGTATGAATTTTGCCTGCCATAGCATTTCTCAAAGGGCGGCTATTAATCATTTAGTTCCATTGTTTGTAATAATCTCTAGTTACTAAAAGTCCTGATAAATTCTATCAGGAAGTGCATCAAGACATAACAGATGCAGATTCTGATGATCAAAATGGACATGGTACCAATGGTGATCCTGGAGGCGGTATAAAAACACTCTTAGATGGCCACTCAACTGAATTAGGGTTGGCTGGAAAGGGGGCTAATATCGAGTCAAGTACTTTACATTTAAATTTGAATTTCTGGCCTCCAGTTTCTCCCATTGTAGAGAATGCTACAACAACGTATACTTTTGGAACATTTGCAGAAAATCAAGTTCCTGCTTCTTCCAAAAGATCTGTCAAGCCGGAAATAAGTCGTGCAGGTGCAGAGAAGCGCTCCAAGGTTGATTATCCTGCACTGAGAAAACCCAGCAAACAGATGTGCCGACCTGATTCTAATTTAAGAAGTGTCAGCTCAGAAAAGGGAAATTCAAGTTCAACTATTGATAAGAGTGTAGAGAACCCGAAGAATGGGACTAAAGATGAATTTGGTTGATTGTAGCTCATACATGTATATATAAAGATAATATTAGGAGGTTGTGTTTGTGAAAAACGGGTCTTCAAAAGAAAAAGGAAATGGACAATATTTTTCACTAATTTTCCCAGGTGCATATGCAGATGTGCATTTCATAGATGTTTGTTTATGAGTTCAGATGCTTTTGTATGTCGAAGACCCCATACATGGAGATCTAATTTCCCAGGTGTACATGAAGATGTGCATTTCATTAGATGTTTTTTTTGGGTTCAGATGCTTTTCTATATCAAAGACACCATACTTGGAAATCTTAGATGATTTCGACCTGGAAATCCCACAGGGACCTACTTCAAGTTTTCGACGATTCTAAGCATAGTTTCGTGAGTCAGATAACTTATATAACACATCTGTAACGCGCTTCATTCGGATATTCTACTTGTTGAAAAAGATGTGGGAGGGTCCACAAAAGCATGGTTGGTCTTAACAATTTTTATATGAAAGATCAAAGACTTGTATGAGTTATGTTCTAGGTATCTAGATCTTGAGAGATCGAAAGACTAAACTCGTAACTTTGTTCCAAGCTTTATATATTTATAAGATACTTATCAGATTTGTCATAAAGATACCACGAAGAGTAATTGGCGTGAAATTCAAGTACGCAAGGATCAGACCCAAGACTCTTGAAGAGATGGAGTGCACGAGTAGAATACTATAACATCTCGAAAATTTTATAGAATAAGATTATTTAATGATAATGATTTTTGACCTAAATGTCTTTTAATAATTTTGAAAAAATAAATTGAGGGACTAAAGTGAAATAAGTATTTTTGGGCCAAATTATTAGATTTAGCAGAGCGAGTTTAGTATATCAATATTGAGCTCGTTAGGTAGTTCGTATTAAGTGATGGACTTGAGAAAAAGTTAATTAGGATAACTTAAGCCGAAGTTCAAAAAAGTTATCTTGAATTTGAAATTAATTAAGCCCAATTTGGCCCCTATTAATTTATAATACATTTTTTTTTCTTTTTTAACCACACATTATTCAATAAAATAATATTAAACATAAAACAAAAAAAAATTCTTCTTTTTCAACTATACATTCTTCAAAAAATACTATTCCAAAAATTATATTATCATCAAATAATGGTTGCCAAACGGGGGCTAAGTTGGTTTATGATTTAATTTTTATGGCAGCCACGTGTACATGATAAATGTTTATTTTGATAAGTTAAATCTCCTATTTTAATTTCGATAAATGTTAATATTAATCATATTTTGATTTTGATAAAGTTTAATTTTAATCCTAATTTGATTAAAACTCCATTACTCCAAATTCTAACACTAGTATACTAAGTCAAATGGAATTAATTGATAGAAATTCAGAAAAGGATTATCAATTCACCCCAATCAATAATCAACCTTTTAACCATCCATGTTGAAATTAATGAGAATATCAAAATGAAAATGGAAGCGTACATCGAACCATAGATCCATCTTCGCCTGAATTGGTTATGATCTT
>CAIGRF010206610.1:0-19134 GCA_903798235.1 Fraxinus ornus
TGAAGAAGTATGTTCCTTCCATATAGGAAAGTCAACAAATATAAGAAATTCTTATGAAGCAAAACCAAGATGCTAGGCACACACCATGTCATCAAAATAAATAAAATAAATTGGACGCTCACGTTCAAGTAAAATAAGAGCGATGTACGCTCAAGTAAATATTTTATTATCGAGTACTTTTTACAAACCAAGGGGTATAAAATACAAGTGGTCTATAAGCCACAACTGGGAGCAGGCTACCATCTTTCTCCTATCAACTATTCTTTTTCCTATCAACTGCTACAGAAAAGGGGTAGATTCGCCTTCATTGCCTTCCTAAATGCATCGCTGCAACGATAAGCAAATAGGCGGAGAAGCACTCTCAACAAGCAATTGTTTCACATCATGAACTCCCAGTGGAGATCATAAATGGAAAGGGCGTTAAGAAGACTTTCATTGGCCAGAGAACATTTCCTATACCTCCCATACCAAAAAAGATGTCAAGACAGATGGCGAAATTAGGGAAAGAATGATTCATTTTGGATTGAAAGAGGGAATAATTGATCTTTTATATATGGAAGATTGACCATTTGAATGCCAAGTGATGACATCAGATGGTTTGTAAGGAAAATGAGGATGAAGACAACAAGTATGTAACAAGCACACAACTTTATAGAGGCTTGAAGGTGAAGAGACGGAACACGAATAGCCGGATAAATGTGTGGTAACCGAAATTGAAGGTCCAGATCTTGAAGAGGCGGTGGAATACTAAGAGTTTTATTCCATTTAAAGATTCAACAAGGGGAAATATGCATGAATACTACACAAGGTTAATACTTAAATATTAAGAAGAGTATTGACAATAAAAGAGAATGTCAATTGCGCTACTTATAATTCATGTAAAAGACATCATACGAGTGAATAAAATGGCTTTTCCAGTAATAGAAATTGGCTGCCAGTACACGTTCATCTAATGGTGGCTGCCATTACAAAATTATAAGGACAAAATATAAGACGAAATTGTCCTGCAAAATAGGTCAAATTATCGATGTTTTAATTACACCTCACCCTAAAGAGAGCGAACCCATTCCCTAAGTTTCCCCTATTCTTTGTCCTATTCGGTAGAGGCAGTGGACAGCTCGATCATAAATTCTTCATCAACTTCCAGCCGGGAGTAACACTCAACCAAAGACTTGTTTCACTCAACTTCTTGGGAAGCAGTATGTTGTATGGCAGCTAGCCTAGCCTTGCAGTCGTCCATCCGTGCTTGAAGTTCCTTCATCTTTGTAGCCAGACTTACCATCAAGGAATCTTCAACCACGACCTCAGAAGAGATTTCGTTCAGATCGATCGTGGCCTTTTCAATCTCCTGAAGCAAATACTCTTTCTCATTCACAGTACGAATGTACTGAGTCTTTTTGGCTTTTAGCTCAACATTTCTAGCCAACAAAGAGCTGATCTTTGAATGAATAATCTCCAACGTCAGCTTGAAATCAGACGAAACTTTGAGCGAAGGAAGCTCAAGTGCTTGAGCCATTTTCGCACTTAAGTGCTCAAACTTGTCTCTTTGGCTAGAAGAACTGGCCCTGTTGATGTTCATATCCATGAAGGAAACATACTCAGGCACTGACTGCTTAAGGACGTTCATATTTCCTTCCGAGGATACAGTAGATGAAGTAGAAGGACGACCGGTTGAAGATGAACGAGAAGTAGCGCTTGTTTTTACTTGTTTCCAAAAAGTAAACAAACCCTGGATGGAGCGCAAAATGGTGTCAGTGTCCTGCAAAGAAAATGCAAACGGTTAGCATTTTCGTTACAGTTAATGAAGTGAATATGAAAGACAGAACAGAGGATACCTCGTTAGCAGCTTCGAAAAACTGGAGCCCATCACTGGTTGATCCAATCACCTGGGGGGACTTTCCTTTATCAGAACTAACAGGCTCTTCCACAACGGGCTAACTTACGAAAATCTCTGCAAGAGGCAAATGACAATGAGTTAAAAAGCCAACATTACAAACGAGGAAAAAGACCATAAATCTGCAGTACCTTCCAGTTCAACGCATGGGAGGTCAACGCCCTGAGAAGATGGAAGTTCTTCAATCGACCGCGCAACCAAAGACTCTTGGCCTGTAGATAAAATCCTTTCCTAAGATGAGTAGGACGAAGAAACTTCAATGGATGTTGGTGGAACAGAGACCGGTGAAGGCAGAGTCTTTAAAGGAGAAGTTGAGCTCTTCTGAGGAGTCCAAGTAAAGCATTAACATATAAGGGACTTTTCATGAATAAGTAAACTCTGCATGAGGGAAACAAATTCAAATACCTTCCTCCTGATGATGAGAGGGGTATCATCATCATCATCAGCATCGTCACCAAGCAAACTTGGTGAAGCTAAAGCCGACCGTTTGCTGCTGGAAACATCCTTGATTTTCCCAGTTTGAGCGGATGAAGAACCAGACGGAATAGGACTCACTGTAGAACGTTTAACGTGAGCCGGAGTAGACTTTGAAGGAGAAATTAGATTCTTGGTAACTATGGGAATGGCAGGAATGGGAGAAATAGAAGAAGTTCCTGGACTCTCCAACAAGTGGAAAACACGATTAGCGTCAGTCGCGAATAATCTACGCTTCACTGATGGCTAGAATTGTTCGAAAAGGGAATGAACAACAAAAGTGGGATTGAAAGGGGCCAAAGAGAAGCCGCACGTCAAAATAGCAATACGAGAATCAATGGCTTGCGTCTCTACTTTGGTAATGGTATGAAAACGCTCTATCAAGCTTTTAGAAAAACAAGGAGGAACATGCCATATTTGGGCAAAACTAAGCTGGCGAGCAAAAAATTGGGGTGCATAAACTACAACTCCTGCCTTGGCATTTATCCCAGTCAAAAGGTCATGGATCAATTCTTTCTCGATCAAAAATTAAGCCTAAATGGGCAAGGAGGTGCTCACATCAGATGTGGTGGAAGGAATTTGCACATAGGCTGGGACTTGGTGAGCAGAAAAAGGGAAGAAGGAAGGAGTTCAATTTAAAGTATAAAAGAAGATGAAGACATCCCTATTGGACGTGTTTACAGTGCTTAATTGATGGATGAACAGTCTGCAACAACTAACTAATCTAGGAGGGGTTGGAGGGGCACCAAGTTGTGGAAAGTATGCTCTCAACTACAATTGAGTGAGCCATAGAGGCCCGCTGCCAGTAGGAGACGCACCATTCCTTAATTGGAATTGAAGAGAAGCCATGCCTCTATAAAAGGCAGCTAAGAATAATGAATAGAGATTCAGAGGCCTACCACGTGCTAATTCATGTGCTATTGGCATATAGGCCATAGAAGGTTTCGTGCTAGGCGCACAAAGAACATATTTACAGAGCCAGACTTGGATAAAGGCAACACGTTCAGCATGGGTGGGTACAGTACGAGTCTTGTTACAGAGTTCTTGCATGCCCGAATAAGAATCAGTAAGTTTCTTTTCAAATTTTGGGACAGCAGCAGTAACAAAGGGCGGGAGAAAGGGTATCGCCCAGAGGCGGAAGGTTAACTTAGGCTCCAACATCCATTCGAGTAATAGACATTGGGCTAAGTGGGAATATAAAGGTATTGTATTCCAAAGACCAAAAACTCAAAGCAATGGAAAAAAGTACGGGATCATAGATTGGGAGACGTAAAGCAATTTCTAACAAGTCCGAAATATTATCATGATCAAAAATTGCCTTGGTGGGGCCATGATTTACCATACGTGTATGCCAAAAATGAAAGGTAGAATCAGTTTTAGGCCAAGTACGAATACCTCGTTCATGGATTGACTTCAATGGAAAATGATTCAAAAAATGAGGGTCTTGAGTGCAAGGGAGCAACTGGCCCACCAGAGCTTGCCCCACCGAATCAGCATTATTAAATGATGGACCCAGGAAAAAATCATTGAGATTAGGATTGGTTGGCGAAAGATCGGGGTTCACATATGGTCTTGTAAGTAGCTGTTGGAAATCTTTGAAACTAAGGGAGTTGTCTGAGGTTGTCATTTGCTACAAACTCTAATTTTCTTGGGGGTTTGAAAATGCAAATGCTTGAACAGAGAAGCAAGAAGATGAATGGTGAGTTTTATAGAAGCACCGCAATGCATATCGTGGGTATAATGGTATGGTGAAATAGCGTACTTCACAGTTTATAGGAATAGTGAAATATTATACTTCTTTGGGATGTAGAAGGTCATCGCCAAGCAAAACAATGATTAGGATTCTCCGCTTTTATGGGATTTCAGGAATGGCGGAAGAATATAAAGAATGAATATGGCATAAAATTAATGTTCAATATTAATTTTTGCTATATTTGGGGGTAATTGTTGACAAAAAAAATGAGGCCTAGTTAAATGGCGCAAAGAATGGAGGCCAATTAAGAAATCCGAAGGATAGACCCAAATAAAAGCCATGTGAAAGACCCAAGATGGAGTTATGTAGCAGAGGTTCATCATCGTCCAAGCCTGCAAAACACCTAAAATCAGGGCGAATATAGTGCCTCGTTATTATTTAGAGCGATGGCCCCATCATCGCTCAATCATGTGAGATGCCCGAGATCTGGGCGAATGTAATGCCTAGTTGTTATTTAAGGCGACGATTATTGACACAATTAATGGGTAATCTCATCGGAGGCAAACAGTTAAATAATGGGAGTAATAGCAGTAGTTAAAGGTGACAGTTTATTGACAAGTTAGCCATCATGGAGAAAGTGGATAGTTACAAGGCGACAAGCGACTGTCAAACGGTTCTACAACAAAATCGCCAAAGGAGTATAAAAGAGAAGAGAAAACACAGAAGCAAGCCCGATCAAATCACTCTCGAGCAGAGACTATGTAATTTCGTTTTCATTTAATTTCTTGTCTTCGAACTTTCAATTTCTTTGTGTGCTTGTGGCCCTTGAATGCATTTTTGCTTCATGCAAATTGTAATCTTCATAAATAAAACACCCCTTGCTGTGACTTTGTCTCGAGATGTTTGTTCCTTACACAATCGTCTGAATCTTTTAATTGTTAGCGATGCCCAAACTTTCCGTACGAAACAGATCGGGATTGGGACCATTGGAAAACAAGAAATGCAGATTGTTGGAGTTTTGGAAAGCGAGATGATTCAACCATCAAAAGATCTTGGAATTCATTATTTCAAGTAAGTTTCTTGACCCGAAATTCATGTCAAAGAATGCTGCGAATTCTTTCATTGGTATCAGAGCCGTAAAAGTTGTTTCCCTTGCATACTATCTTGCTCGAAATGGAATTATTATGTTGAAAAATGCATGTATGCCATTTTTGTTGAAACTTGAAGCATTGTTAATGGCATATCATGAAATATGCAACATAAATTCACGAAATTTTTACAGCATATTCCTTATATGATGTAGATCATATCTCCAAAGTTTGGAAATTTTTGGTTTTATAAATTTGAAGAAAAACGAAACCGTGGATAAAATTGTAGAAACTTTAAATATTTACTGCCATCTGCTCGTTTATCTTCATGCAGTAAGATTAGTATGGTTAGAAAGATCTTCTCATAAGCTTTCCAGCCATATAAAGAACTCAAATTTTGTACTTAAAATGAAGAAGTTATGAGGATTCGAAGTTTTGGATGAAATATTGATTTTTTGGCATTAAAATCGGTAAAATCCGAAACTTAATCGCATGATAACTTCTTCCACATTGTGTTTCATGATAACCATTTGATATGGTTTGATAGATCTTCTCGATACCTTTCCAACGATATAAAGAACATAATTTTTGGCCTTGAATTGAAGAAGTTATGGCCTTCCGAAATTTTGACAGAAATTTGAAAAAAAAAAAAGAAAAAAAAAACTGCAATTTTTCTTTGACGATGAACAATAACCCGCGAAAACAATGGCAGAAACCTAAACTGTTGCCGTTGAGGTGAATGATTCCAAATTCAATTTTGAAATAACTGCAAAGTGGTCCCTTAAATATTCCAAATGAAATTTTAAAAATTGCATGTTGGTCCCCATATTTTTGAATGTTGATTATTCCAATAACAATTTTGAAAATTGCAACGGATCCTTGAAATATTCTTGATTTTTATGTGCAATTAAAATTAATTTTCAGAAAATCAAAAATATTTTTTTTTTATTGAAATAAATTATAAAAAAAGTATTGAAAATATTTTTTGAACTTGATTAAATTCAGAATTTTTTTTATAAAAATAAAGAATATTTGTTAAATGGTATTTGCCTAGTTGGAGTTATTATTATTTATTTTTTTTGAAATGTTTCATTTTTTTTAAATGAAAGAAATACTCCGAAAGTACTTAAAATACCATATTTTATATACGTTCATGAGTTGTGTGGGTCTTGATTAGGTTGTGTGATCCATTGTGACCTTTTTTTTTTTTTTTTTTTTTTTTCAATTTTGTACTCAATTAGATATGGCTGATTCATATGCACAATTTTAGCATCCTTAGAGGGAATGCTAGAAATGCATGTGTTATAAAACTTGTTGAAATGTTCCATACTTATCGATATAAGTAAATAGATCTGAAACATGACATAATGTGGAACACGTGAATATTTTTGGACATAAGTTTTTGGTGATAAGCAGAATATGAGAATTCTGATGTCACTTCTCATTTGTTAAGACTGCGTTACAACAGAGATTTAAATGTGATTGAGGATTTGTAAAATAAAACTTAAATGATGTTAATTTTATTTTTGGATTATAATTGAAGTTATTTTCTAGAAGAATTAATTTGTTATATCATGATACATATTTATGCTTTTATTTCATATCATGAAATTATCTAATTGAATACATGATATCGTTAATTCGTGTATTGTCATAAATGCTAAGGTCAGTAGAATTAGTGAGATTTTTACTTAGACCTATTAACTGTCAGTTGAGTGATAGTTCGGTGATTAGAAGATTTAGAGAAAATCTTACCTAGAACTATTTGATTCACCAACCGAGTGGGAGTCAAGTTGGAAGAATTAATGTAATTCTTACTTAGAACCAATGAAATTTTGCATTATGAAATTAAGTTTATGATAGTGAAACAATATGATTGCGGACGATGATTGGGAACATAGTGAACTTTCGACTTCGTACCTAACGTTGAACTATCGTAGACGTTAATTTGCATTGATGCAAAATTGAATGTGCATAAATGGGCATTGATTGAGAATAAAATGTCTCTAAAAATTGATAGATCATGGCATCGAAATCTATAGTAGTTAACCTTAATAAAGGTGTTAAGCTAAATCCAATAACATTGGCATGATAAGATTTTGAGTGTAGTAGAAGGACATGATGTTTAAAGAGAATCAACCACGCAATAGAAGACCTTATGTAGGTCATACTACTCTAGACAATAAAGATCGGAACTTTGTTAAGTATGAGAAAAGATAGATTCTTGTGCTTGAACATTTGAATTGTTAAGTTCTATTATAAATGATCTTTTTCTCGAATGTGACTTGGCTAAGATGGTAAGCATAAAGTTGACAGTTTTTGTTGGTCACATTTTTTTTAAATGAGTAGTAAGTTCAAACCAGTCTCCTTTTAACAGATGAAAATTTTGAATGTCAATGTGGCTTACAAATTGAAGTGTCAATTTTCTCTATTGAAACTATCCGCTATGTGAGTTAAAAGACATGCGACTTGATGTTACTAAGTCTCGAGGATACACTTGTGTAGCAATGTTCTAGTTTGCATAAGACTTGGGTCTTAAGCATTAAATGAGCTAGAACAAATGCGGGATAGATGAAGAGACTAGAAAAGGGACCAAGAAGAACATATCAGATGTGAATGAAAGTGGATTTGGTAGATGATCAATGTTATAAAGGTTCAAGTGCTTCAACTATACGGTTTGAGTCTCTTAGCTCGAATGTGGTTAAGCTAAAGGATATTGCACTTGAATATATTCCTCTTAGTGTTGTTTACGTGTCAACACTATCCATATTAGATCTTCTCTTTTGTGGATAGTGGACTCAAAGGTTAGAAACCCACTTTATATGAGATCAAGAAGTATCTTATTCTATTGTCGAGTCCTTGACTTGATACAAAATAGATTTATACAAATAATGAAGATGAAGTGGAAGCTTATATGATTGATACTGCAACTTAGTGTTTCAAAGTGGAGAGACAGACTTCCCATTTGATATTAAGAGAGTATCAATGACTCCACTAAACTTGATCTCAGTTGTTCTTCTAAGAGTGGTCTCTAACTTGAACTTATACGTGGTGTTTCTATTTGTACTCATAGTGGTGATATTTAATTATGGTTCTGGATATTTGTGCAATGGTTTGAGATTTTGTGTTGAGAAAACCATTCAAAGTTGTAAGAGCTAAACTTCCATTAAGTAAATCCATTTGAATTTCTTGAGAGATAGAGATGGATTTTTATATTTTCATTACATTTATAGATGAATTCACGCATTTTAGTTATGCCTCTGATTTTCTTAAGTTGAAAATATTGTATTTATTTAGACTTCTCTGAAGTGGAGTAGAAAATTAGATTATGGAAGTGAAGACTTTGAGAACTATTTAATAAGCGTGACTCTCTATCACGAGATATCGGTGATCTATATAATGAAAGAGATCCTTATTTGATTGACTATTCCTTAATCACCAATAATCATATGGTGTATTGTGTTGAAAGATGGAATATAACTGAATATGATGATGTTTGAGATATGTAGTCCAATTTACGTATTTACTTTTGGAAAGATTGTTGGTTAACTACAACGTATCTGTTAACAGAGTTCTCTCTAAATTAGTACCTTCAGAATTGTATAAGTTTTGGACATAAGAACAACCAAATATGGGTTGTCTTAAACTCATAATCGATTATGTAAGTTCTTGATAATGAGTTTGGGAACTTGAGTCTATTAAGAACGAGATGAATCTTTGAGATACACGTAACAGTGCAAAAAGGTACTTAAGTGATATTTTGAATAGATATTGGGTCACAACATGTGACATTTGACATTTCTTTCTTAGTAAGAGAGAGAATTTTGGAGACTATTATTGAAATTGGTATTATGTATATTGATGAATCAATTTTTTGGATACATAAGAGTTGATTTAAACTTCAGATTCAAGTGGGAGCTATCTATTCGAGTGGAAGCTATCAAAGAATTATCCAATTTCAAAGGTTATTGGTTCTGAGTGGGAGCTAAAAGCTATTCAATTTCAATGATTCATGGTTTAGAAAACCAGTGGAGAAATTTGAGGAAAGTGATGTAAGTATACAAGGAGTACATAATTTCAATCTAATTTGAGATGTGGTGGAAGTTCTAATCGGACATTATGTTTATTGAGAACATTCAGGTTCTTAAAAACTAAATGAAAGATTAATGAGTTTATGATAAATGAAGCTCATTTTTTAGAGAAATGTTAAACTCAATATGCATATATTGAGTTTGATAAACTTTTTTCTTAGCAATGAAATTCACTTCTATATGCTGATGCTAACCATGATAGTGTGTTTAAGTTTAGATAACACCAAATAGACTTGAGACTGTATTTCATTCTCAATTGAGAATTAATTGAAGAGATCTATATGAATCGATTTGTAGGCTTCATATTAAATGCTTTTATAGTATTGTGGTAACTCTATAGTTACACTTGTAGCCTAATACAGTCATCTTGACAGTGGTACTTGAGTTTTAACAGGGTTTAAATCTCATATAAAATTTTCATCATGTAGATGAAAATCATTGTATTTATGTAAAAGTCTGATGGTAGGTTGTAATTCTAATTTTGATGTTAATGACATTATATTGCCTAAGAATGAGAATGAGTGTATTGAGACCATTTTGAAATGGTTGTCCTTAATTTTTGAGACGAATGACATGGATTTAGCAAATTGTATATTTTGTGTTAAAAAAGATTATTCTAGTTTTTTCTCTATCACAAGAGTTATATACCATAAAGATTCTAGAATATTTTCTTTTAACTATGGAATTTGCTACCTTGTTGACATTTCTATGTTGAAATGTGACCATATGAGTCTTCATCTATGTCCAAGGACTCCATAAGTGCACAAAGAAATATCTAGAGAGCCATATCTAGTACGATTAGGAGTTACAAGTATGCTATAATGTATACTTGCCCTAATATTTGTCATGCCATAGATCTAGTCAGAAGGTATCGATGTAGTCCTTAGAAATGATATTGTGATACCTGAAGAGTGTTGGTGTCAGTAATTCTATTTGTTGTAGAATGAATAACTTGTGATTGAAATATATATCCAAATATCGACTAAGGATAAGAGTTAGTCGAGCACAAATAGTTATTAGACTTGTGCAATCTTACTACATAGAGTAGCAAGAAGCTATCTTGTAGTATATAACTTGACAGCTAAAGAAATTGTTTGGTATAGATGTATAGGGCATCTAATGATATTAGTTATGAATATAAGATCCATGATAGTTGTGCAATTATCTCATGTGTTGATGATCTCAAATATCATGATGGAATCAAATACTCGATAGTGTTTCTGTGAGAGACATGAGCAAAGAAAGTGTCTTTGCGATATATCTACGTAAATGATGGTCTGTAATCATCATACTCTAAATATGTTTAGAGATGTACTTGTCGGTAATGTCCAATCTCTAAAATTAAGTAGAATATGATACTTAGTATATCAGAAAATCTTGAATGATTTTTTTATGTGTCCATAGATGAACAATTTTGAGTTTATGTGCAATCTATTTTTGAGATTACGAGATAATATTTTGCATGCACATATAAAGTATGTCAAATAGGTTGAGATTGGTCCACTCACACGAACAATCGCCTCAGATGCTTTGGAGTGTGCTGAGATGAGACAAAGTGGTCATGTTATGTACGTGATTCGGTCGCCTTGATAAGATATTAAGATGAGATTACAACAAGTAATCGAAATGGATTTTGTTATCCATTAAACTTGTTTAGTAGCTAGATCGAGTTCTCGATTTGAGATTGCCTGGAGGAATGAACATAAAGAGAACTCAAGTTAGGTATCGGGAAATACCTGAACTAGGATCTGTACGGTGTTATTTGTTTATAAATGATATGACATACACCCTAAGAATGGGAGAAAACATCGTAGCGCGTGTTTTATACCACATGTGCTTTTACGACCAATAATGGGTAAATGAGTGAATGGATCTCTGCTTCCTCATTGTGTGAGATTTTGAGGTTTATATAACCTCTTATATACCCTTATAACTTTTGACTGTTTCTTGAGATTTTATTTCGGTGTTGCTACTTTAGCATGTTGCCAATAACTATGATTGATTCGGTTTGATGGGACATGTCTAGGAAAGCAATTGATTTAAAGTTGAAGGATTCAAGTAGGAAATGAAAACTATTTTGACCAACATTTTTATTTGTATTCACCGGCTGGACAATTGTGTTTAACCATTTAGGGCATAGAACATAATTGTGAATACAATGATATAATGTAGGGTTCAAGTATGTTCCATAAATATTTGAGGGATCGAAAATACTTGAATTAATGTTGGAAAATGAGTTTGGGGTATAGCGAGATGTAATGTTCATCTAGTTGAGCTACTATATATCCCTAATAGGTTTATAGTATTGTGAACTCTAATATTACTCGCTGGTCGCACGATCTATTTGTCGTATGAATTTTTTTGTGAGATAGATCTTGAGAAAGATCTAATGTGTGACATTCGTTGTCCCCTGTGGTTCGGATCAAGCCTGTCATGTGCGAGTGGGAGATGTTAGAAAAATACGGGTCGTGGGTCGCCCATGTGGGATGACCCGACCCACAAGTTATTAAAAAGGGTTGGAGGGAAATGTTTGAATCTGAATTTCAAACATACAACTCCCTACAACCACCATTAACTCCCATACAACTTCCATTCATTATGCATGGGAAATAGAAGGAAAAAAAGGGCAAGAAAAATATAGTGAAAATTCGTATGAAAATTTACACCAAAATTGGAAAGTCATTAGAACCATATTTTGGATATGAAATTTCACAAAAATTGACATTTAGATTGTGGATAATAATCCCCTTCCATTGTGATCAGGATTAGGACCATTGGAAAACAAGAAATGTAGATTGTTGGAGTTTTGGAATGCAATGTGATTCAATCATCAAAAGATCTTGGAATTCATCATTTCAAGTAAGTTTCTTGACCTGAAATTCATGTTAAAGAATACTGCGAATTCTTACATAAAGCATCGCCGATGTTTACTCTCTCGATTGTCAAACTTAGACTACCAAAAAATGTCGAGTACAATCAATAATATAACATAAACACGTAATAATTAGCGCATTCTACTACCACAACCGGTATGAGTGCCATATATACAATATTGTTGATACATTGCCGTCAAACATTTAGAGCGATAATTTAACCACAATATAACGATTAAAACACAAAATTTGAAAGAAATTATGAGACGAATTGAACAATATGAACATTTATGCATCATGAAAAACAAATAAACCAAAGAAGCAGCATACATTTCAATGTAGTGCGATCGAAATTTGTATTTCATGTATAGCCAAAATTCAGCGTAGTAAATGTACAAGAAATGCAAATAAAACTGTAATAATGGCTGAAAAAGAGTACATTTTTCAACTGCGCACAATGACTACAAAAGAGTACATTTTCAAATGCTTGAATACGATTGTAGCAAAATTGCAACGTGAGTCAAATTTTCGATGGTAGGCTATGTAGTTGGAGAAAAGAGGACGACAAAATATTTTTGAGTAGTAGCAGCAGTTTTCACATGTAAAACCTTGACTATCGACTAGATAGGGCACAATGGAGGGATTAATGTCACTTCATTCATTTTTTGCGAGGGACATACAATTAGTTACATCAAGAGTATTCTGGGTAATTTTTAATGTTATTTTGGGCATTGTGAGAAAATCTTGAATGTTATTCGTTAATTTATGAATCGTAGACAATTTAGTAAAGAGAATGTTCGTTCCGTTTTCCTCTTAAATTAGTCATCCAGTTTTAAAATAGAGCATTTTCGTCCTGAACATTTAACTTTAATTGCATGGTTATCATTTAAAAGTCAGTTAAAACTAAAGTGATATTATCCCTGATTACCTGTAGTTTTAACTAAAACTAAAAATAATAATAATAACAATGAAATGAAAAGGTAATAAGAAAAAGAAATAAAGGAGTAAAGCTATGGGTACATGATTAATCCACATAAATGTTAAAATGACGTGGCAAAGTGTTAAAAAAATGAAAAAGACGTCCAACAAAATAAAAACTGGGAAAGGCGAGGAAAGGCAAAGCCCTTCACACCATTTCCCCCAAATTTCCCCTCGATTCCCCCCACTCAAAACCCTTCCATCTCCGGCTAAAATCCGGTGAACCGAACGGTGGGCAACTCCAAAATCCGGTGAATAGGAAAGCCGACCGCATTGTTCCCGACAACGAAGCCATTTTCATCAACCAATTCTGTGGAAGCTGCACTGACCCTAAATGGCAGACAAAGGTATTTTCTTTCTTGGATTCTATATTTGTTAGCTAATTCCGGAAGCCATAGCTATGTTTTCAACTGGAGCTTTAATTCATTGGTTTCAACTGAAAGTTTCTTCAAATATAGCTATTGTGTTCGGCCAGTTGAGTTTCATAAATGTGATTATGCGTAATATATATTGTGTTCGGCCAAGACAAGCATTTAGACAAAGTCATAGGGGAATGATTGGTAATTTATAATCTTTGAAGATACTGGGACTGGAGCAAGCATTTAAACAAAGTCGTGTATAGTTTTTTGTCTTTTAAGAGTTGTAATCTTTGGGAAGATTAGTTTGATACGGTAACATAGCGTAATTCATTTCCTTCGGTTCATTGCTATTTTATTTCATTTATACATTGCACAAATTATTGAGGACAAATTTCAGTTGAGTATTTTATTCATCACTTGCATTTAGCCATTGTTGAATTTCAGTTTATAAAATGTTTGTTAATTAAGATTGGATCATTTTGTTTTTTCAGTAGATATCCACTAGAATGAGAGGAAGAAATTTTTGAGTCTGTCACGATTGCAGAAGCAACATGCACTACTTTGGACAATGCAAATCAAAACGCTGATGCCCTAGTTGTGACCTTGGATATCGAAAATGTTTTGAGGTCGAACGGGATACCGGTAACAAAGGGTGATTGTTCTTCACTTGTAGTAATGACTATGGATATTTTGATTGGGAGAAAGATGAATATTTAGGAGGGAAATCAAGTTCGGTTAATGACACCTTGAATCGTGCGCCTAACGAGAAAAACGAAGAATTGCTAGGACTCTTTGATGGGCTAGCTCGGATTAGCGAGAAACGAGACGTCGACATATCATTGTATGTGACTTTCAGCAAGGGAAAAGGAATTGCTGAATGTGACGGGAAAGGAAAGGGGTCGACATGAACGGGTGATTTGAATTACGTTTGTCGCAGAAGACGACTATGATGTTAATTTCAATTTGTTATGTGGAATTTGAGTTTTGTTCACTATGTAATAAAAGGAGTTCGGTGTTTTGTAATGAAACTGAAAATCTTAATTTTGTAGACTGAAGTTTTATTTTGTAATGTCCAAAATTAGCTCTTTTTTTTTAGTTTCTCTGGGACTTCATTACAACTTCCATCCTGGACTCCTTCTTGAGTTTGTTATTTTGTAATGACATATTCTGTTTTGTTCATCGCATTTTCTTTATTTTCTTCGGCTTTTGTCCTTGATTACGGGCTTTGCTTAGTAGATTACTCTGCTGGTTTTTTACCTTTCAAGTTAATCTAATTTATCTAGACATGAATCAGACCACAGAAAGGGGAAAAATAAGTGAGAAGCCTAAATTATCCTAGACAATGAACAGCCAAAGATATGAAATGCATGTAAAGAAGTCAGTGTTAAATATCTCTTTTGAAGTTAATGTATTGAAGGTATTCTGTCCACAACTGTACTCTAGTATGAGAAATAAACAAGACCACGGTGAATGGATTACAAATGAAAATAGGTTACAATAGAAAAATCAGAGGATAATTCAAAAAAATCAGGCATAATAGTTGAAGGATCAAGTACTTCCAGTGATACCAGGAAGAGTACCAGGGCTGCCATTAAAGGATACAAAAAAAATTGAACCACCCTCAATCCCAACCTCCCCCAATTTCAGATCTAGATTCCACTCACATTTGTTTTCAGAATTATGTACGTTTTAGTATTGAAAAACTCAAAATTTAGAAGTTTAGTCTATTTACGTTTACTGCGTATGATGCTACGAATGGACAGTGCTTCCAACACTTGACTTCGTCATCCGTAAAGCTTTTACTTGCGATTTTATCCACTCCGTGATTGTACGTGTCCATCCTTCATCATCTGCTGTGAGGTCTGCCACCTTCGAAAGACTGACACATATTGTCGTATCTCAACTGTGCATGGGTACTTGTCAAGCCATCGTAATTCACTGCGACTCTCGTATGTGCTCTATTGGCATCTTTCATCCACTTCCTTATTTCTTAGTGATATTTCATACTGCTCTACAAACTGCTTCAACGAGATCTTCGAATGCACATACCCATCAAAAAATGCATTCATACTCTCACTTTGTTGTGTTGTTGACATACCAGCCCATAACGTGGTTCGCAAAAAATAAGACACCCAAAGACCTCTATTCTCGTACAAATAATCAATCATTATCATGCAAGTTATGCGCATCGAGCATGAACCTCCAGCCTTCTTCGAATTCCTCAACATTATCTGAATCATATACCAATCCATGTATAGCAGAAAATATCGAGCTTTTATAAACGTCGTATCCAAAATTTTCTGGCAACTCTTTCATAATGTGTCACAAACACCATCTATGCTTCGTGTTTGAAAACATAATTTCAATTGCATTTTGCATTGCCCGATCTTGATCTGTAACGATTCCATTAGGAGCTTCACCATACATGCACTCAAGCCATGTTCTGAACAGCCACACAAAAGTCCATGTGTCCTCATTTGATAACAACCCACAGCCTAGCAGTGTAGATTGTCCATGATGATTCACGCCAACAAAAGGGACGAAGGGCATGTCATACTTATTAGTGAGATACGTAGTATCAAAAGTGACAACATCATCAAACTCCTTGTAAGATTGCCTACATCTGTTATCTGCCCAAAAAAATTCCTTAGCCGTGAATCATCGTCTAAGTCAATACTAAAATAAAATCCCGAGCATCGTGCTTACATCATTGAAAAGTATGCCTGTATTGCGATGACATCTCCTTCTCCAAGGCGTAATCATCTCACTTGTTCAATGTAGTTCCGACAATCTTTTTCCACAAAAGTCATATTCTCATATCCATTTGCTTCCACGACTGCGGAGTTGTAACTTTTGTGCAAGGGGATTCTTGTCATATCATTCACTTCAAGCTTTCGTCTCACAGTCGCACTCAATTTCCGGTTGCATCGATAAAGCCTAGACTTGGAAGGAGTCGTTTAATGATTGTGGTCTAGGTACACCTTATTAATTCTCCATCTTCCAAGACAATCTAAAGATGAAGATATTCTTGCTTTATAATTTGTCTAAATTGTTGGTTGCGGCTTTAAGGAGCAGCCTGTAGCAACTGTTCTTCGACCTTAACAATCACATGTGAACGTCACATACCTCATAACTCCATTGTCCCCTTTTTTCGAATTCCTTTTTCTCACTGGGAAGCCTACGACATAAGCATATCTTTTGTAGAAGTCCAACATTTCATTCTCATCAGTAAACATCATACCAACCTCAGGCACAGTCGCGCCATCTCTTCCTACATTTTCATTGTCCAATATGTTCAAATTGTTCACATCGTTCTCGTTATCACAGTCCATCAACAATTCATGATTCTCATCTTGTATAATTTCTTTTCCTGAATAGAATAAAAAGGATTGATGTATAAATGATAACTATGTGAATAAAAAAGTTATTTTACTATTTATAAAAAGTGAAAACAAAGTGACCCAATCTTAATTAACAAACATATAAAATTGAAATTCAACAATGGCTAAATGCAAGTGATGAATAAAGTACTCAATTGAAATTTGTACAATGTATAAGTGAAATAAAACAGCAATGAACTGAAGGAAATGAATTACGCTATGTTAAAGCTTTGATATACCGTATCAAACTAATCTTCCCAAAGATTACAACTCTTAAAAGACAAAAAACTAAAAACAACTTTGTTAAAATGCTTGCTCAAGTCCCAGTATCTTCAAAGATTATAAATTACTAATCATTCTCCTACGACTTACGCACAATCACATTTATGAAACTCAGTTGGCCGAACACAATAGCTATGTTTGAAGAAACTTTCAATTGAAACCAATGAATTAAAGCTCCAGTTGAAAACATAGCTATGGCTTTCGGAATTAGCTAACCAATATAGAACCCAAGAAAGAAAATACCTTTGTCTGCCATTTAGGATCAGTGCAGCTTCCACAGAAATGATTGATAAAAATGGCTTCGTTGTCGAGAACAATGCGGTCGACTTTCCTATTCACTGGATTTTGGAGTTGCCCGCTGTTTGGTTCACCGGATTTTGGCCGGAGATGGATGGATTTTGAGTGGGGGCATCGAGGGGAAATTTTTGGAAAATGGTGTGAAGGGCTTTGCCTTTCCTGGTATTTGTATTGTTGAAAGGCTTGTTCATTTTTTTTTAAACTTTGCCACGTCATCACATTTTAAAATGGGATTCTTACAAAAATACCCTTAAAATTGGGGATGTTTTGAAAAATCATGTGAAAAGTTTTTAGGAAGTAAAAAATACTGTGTAAAATAAAAAAGTGACAAAATGTCACTTTTTTTATAAAAATTGTCACTTTTTTTGAAAAAGTGACATAAACTCAAAAAAAGTGACACATACACACTCAAAAAGTGACACATACTCAAAAAAGTGACAAATACTTTAAAAAGTGACAAAATGCCTATCAAAACCTATATTTGTTATTTAAAAAAGTGATAGAAATTTTTAAAAGTAACAAACAGTAAAAAATGAAAAAAAATTCAAAAATGTGGCAGAAAAAAGTGACAAACACTCAAAAAAGTTACAAACACACAAAAAGTGATAAAATTGTTAAAAAAGTGACACAATGTCACTTTTAAAAGTTTACTATTTCAAATAGTTAAATGCTTGTTTGGCCATCTATATTTTACTTTATTGTCCGTGTTTGCACAATACTTCAGCCACCTCAAGTCCATCCTANGGCCATTTTTATGGTCATAAGGTAATTGCAATATTTCTTTAAAATGAATGTCATAGTTGTTGCTTCCGATGCATGAGTTTTTCATATAACTTTCCTGAAATTTCATTCCCCTTGTCTGTAGAAGCTATTCCTCTAGGCGGTTGTGATACATCCAGAATGATAATTTGAATAGTGATAACCACTGCCAAGCCTAGTTCTTGCTGATAGGGGTTGATGGCTTGCTTCAAGCCTTGATTACATGGAATGAATATATTAAATAAACTATATTAATGAATTCTCTCCTTCAATGCTATTAAAATGGGTTTTCCCAGCAGACCTGCCAGCTTTAATGTGCCTGGGGACTTATGAGTAGATTTACAGCTATGGAGATGAAGCAAGTTATGCCTACATTAACTTACCCTGGCTCTAGCCTCCTGTGAATAGGGTGAGTCGAAACTGGAATTTTGTGAATGATCATAAGCTAGATTAACCAATGCCTTTGCTAGCATCAAAACCATACCGTTAGAAAATGAAGGAACACAAACTACAAATTTTCAACAGAACTATGTAGCTTTTATATACCAGCATCGGCAATGTTGTTGTAAGAGCCAACTACTGAGACATTTTCACGATCAAAAACATTATCGAAAAGCCCATCTAAGCTCATAACAACAGTATCCCCTTCCATTAACTCAACCGTGGTCACCTGTATTTCAAGAAAAACAGCTGATAATGAAGGGTATAAAAAATAGTGCAGTAAAAATAAGACGAGCTTTATGTCTAACTACATAAGGATGCATGGAAATTTATACCGTAGCATCAAGGTATGTCTGACCAACAGCCTCTGAGCTTAACTGGTAAGGACAGTTGAAATAATGTTCTTGTGGGGATGTGGAAAATTCTATCTGACCTATAATTAGGAAGTGAAAATGACAATCATTGATCTCGACAAGAATGGAAACAACAGAATGAGATGTTACCTTTGCGCACAACTCGCAGGCC
>CAIGRF010206610.1:29379-60673 GCA_903798235.1 Fraxinus ornus
ATATTTGAAAGTGATTTTTCAAAATGTGATTTTTTTGAGAATGTATGATTTAGAAGTAAGAAAAGTTAAAAAATCGTAAAAATGTTTTTTTTTTTTTTTTGTTAAATATGTGTAGTTGAAAATGACTGTGAAAGAAAAATAATTTTTAAATAAGAATAATGTTATTTAGCACTTGTTTATGTGGCAACTGAAGCTCGCCAAAACTTGTTGAATGAGTTAAAATGCATCTTCACTTCATTAGATAAAAATTGAGTCCATATTGTCTCCTAGGCGGACACTTGACCCTCCAACTTTTGAAACCAAAGTTAACAATTAATTTTAATAATATATTTCATGGAATTCATTGCTATTTAACTTTTATCAAAAATTACTAAAAATGTGATTTTAATCTCCACCAAATAAGGACAAAATCACAATAAATTTGATTTTTCTTTTATTTTCTCTTGTTCTCTTGTTCTCTTTTTCTCACACCTTTTAACAAAATCTTAACACTTCTATTTTTTAAAATTTATATATAATTTCTCTACAAATTATCACAATTACTACAAATCTTCACTTTTCAATCAAATTTTCAAAGTAATTACAACCTAAATTTGCATTTTCTCATATCAAACTGTGTATATAGAATGTGTCTGAACTCATTGTATCCAGTTTGACTTGTATTTAACAAATTGTGTTTATTTAATTGATTATTAATTATATATTTTTTCTTTCGATTACTTGAATGGATTGTTTGTATCAAATACATTATAAGATTTTTAAACGTAAATATGTATTTTCTTGTGATGAACAAAAAATTAATAAAATGATTCCTCGAAATCAAATGGATGAAAATGATTAGCAAAATACTTCTTAAAGGTAAATTGCATTGTTTCGAGTCAAGTATGAATCATTCAAAAATTAAGAACAAAGTATTCGATTTGTACAGGATTTGATTATGTCCCAAACTCAAAATGTCTACGTCCACCCTGTTGTCGCCTAAATTTATACTAAATAGCATTACTTTTCAAAAACTTACTTTCAAAGGGGGAACATCTTAAACTTCTCCGAAACTTAAATTCTTATCAATTCACTCGCCCTCTTAGACAAGTTGCCAGTCTTTTTCCTCTTCACTTCACCTCAAACTTTCTATCTTGCAAAAAGTACGAGGCTTAAATACATGTTGACGTCTAATGGGTAACAGTAAATCGTTCATTTTCGATATTCTTTAACTTATTTATATACGCTACTTTTTCTTACGTATAGCTAAAAAAAATTACTTATTTTTCTTACGTATAGCTAAAAGATTTCACAATTTTCATTTTTGTTTAAGCTTAGCCACACACAACTCAGATCCTCAATCATCAATTGACTCAAAAAGCCAAAAGTATATGGACCCCACCAGAAAATCTAACCAGAACTCCCGTCAACCACAAGATTTTTGACGACTTTTCTTAACCACCATTATGTTGACACGTGTCACTCAAGGAATTAGTTCACACCTTACCCTTCCGTTCACTCTATTAATAAGCCCAAAAATCATCCACTTTATATTTTCATTAGGCAAAGAGAATAATTAAACAGAAATGTTGAAGGAAAAAAATGGTGACACCAGCAACAACTGGGCTCGTATATGCGACACGTGCCAATCCGCAGTGTGCACGGTGTACTGCCGGGCAGACATGGCCTACTTGTGCACCGGCTGCGACGCCCGCATCCACGGCGCAAACCGGGTGGCTTCGCGGCATGAGCGCGTGTGGGTGTGTGAAGCCTGTGAACGTGCTCCGGCCGCCTTTTTATGCAAAGCTGATGCCGCATCCCTCTGTACCACCTGTGATGCTGACATCCACTCGGCCAACCCACTGGCACGCCGCCACCAACGCGTCCCCATTTTGCCGATACCTGGCTCACTCTACGGCCCCTCAGCCGCCACCCCAAGTGCTTTAATAATGTCTCCAACCGGGGATGCCGATGCCGATGCCTATGACGATGAAGAAACAGATTCATGGTTATTGCTAAACCCTGTCAAGAATAGTGAAAATGAAAGGAACAATGAAGTTGATGATTATTTAGACCTTAATGAGTACAACTCATGTCAAGAAATTCACTTCACTGATGATGATCAAAAAATGTACGGTGGTGATAGTGTTGTGCCAGTTCAGTATGGATCAAAGGGTAAAGAAGAGCTGTTTGATCTAAACAGTTTTCAATTAGGGTTGGAGTATGATGTCTCCAATGCTGGCTATGGCTATCCAGCCATGGATGTTGGAGTTGTACCAGAATCAAGATTAAGTGAAGTTTCTTCATCAGTCTCCCAGCAAAGACCCTCAAAAGACACAGTTGATCTTTACTCAAGTCCACCTATCCAAATGCCAACACAACTTTCTGCCATGGACCGAGAGGCCCGAGTCTTAAGGTACCGGGAGAAGAAGAAGACGAGGAAGTTCGAGAAGACAATTAGATATGCATCGAGGAAGGCCTATGCAGAAACCCGACCCCGGATCAAAGGTCGATTTGCAAAAAGAACAGATGTTGATCAAATGTTCTGTACAAGTCTAATAGCTGATAGTAATGGATATGGCGTTGTACCCTCATTTTGAGTTATGCAAGAATCAAAGGTTTTTTTAATTTTAGGGAGAAGCTATTTGTACCCGGGCGTTTTACACGCCCGGCTACACGCTCCTCACATAAGTGAGGGGCCCACCGTGGGGCCCTTGCAAATATAATAATTCTACCCCCCCTATTGTGAGGGGGGCAGTGGGGCCGGGTAACCGGGCGTGTAAACGCCCGGGTACCCATAGCACGATTTTATAGGATTTGTACAAATCAATTCTGCAGCTACCACTAACTACGTATGCATATGTACTGTCATTTTATCATGGGGAATGAGTTCAAATAGCCACCCCTCAATCTTTTATTGTCCAACAAGCCTTTAACCAGGTAATCAAAAATAAACTAAAATTTAATTATTTAAAA
The DNA here is from genome assembly GCA_903798235.1 of Fraxinus ornus. Classification (NCBI taxonomy): domain Eukaryota; kingdom Viridiplantae; phylum Streptophyta; class Magnoliopsida; order Lamiales; family Oleaceae; genus Fraxinus; species Fraxinus ornus. Next base: position 32,335 of record CAIGRF010206610.1, read on the forward strand.
GTGTAAAAAGACCATTTTACAATTCCCTTGTAAAACCAAATTGAATAAGGAATTGGTGATTTCTTCAGTCAAAAATCATTTATCCCCAAATTGAAAAGCCATTTTCACTTGCTCAGTTGCCTCTTCAACAAACAAAAGCTCTATTCTTACTCATCTTGTACCCTATTTTCCATTGATACCCAAAAAATTCAAAATCAAATAATTAAAATGACATAATTTCTGGATTTATCTCTATTATTTTAATCATAATTGAAAAACATACATTCCATAGACACTTCTGCAGTCATGAAGGATGATAAGGGCGAAGCCGATGAATTTTATGAGAAAATCGAGGCACCGAAATTCGTTGATTTTACTGTTGCCAAACATTATTGTCCCAATGATCGCTACTGATTCTGTTAATGCATAGGTAAGTTTTAATTCCTCGATTTACTTTCAAGTTTTTTCTGATTATTTGAATTATAATTTTCTATTTTAATTTGAAATTTTGGTTCTTTTTTTTTTCTGCGTATTGCACTTTTGTTTTTGTTTTTAATATTTACTAAGTAGCTTTAATTTATGATTTGAAGTGTGAGATATAATGATAATAAATTTAAATAACTTATTTATATTTAAAAAGTCATAGTGATATGGGAATTAATTATCCTAGTTTTTGTAATTAGTAGTTTGAATAGCCGATAAAAACGAGTTATTAAAATTTAATAAAAACATATCTAGTAATTATAAATGGGCACAAGAAGCTGCCACAATTTAGCTTTTGTTTATATCTTTCAATAGTTAGCTATAAATAAGTATTATTTTAAGAGTCTCAAAGCTTGTTCAATTAGCAGTATTGAAGAGGACTCGACAATACAATAAGTAAGGGTTTAATTGCACTATATGTATCATACACAATAATGTTTAAAGCAATTTTCTAAGACCTTTGTTTTCTTATATTGGTTGTCTTTTAGGATGTGACTATTAGCACGAGGAAGAAATTGATTCTGAAACAATCTATAAGAATTTTGTTCTTCGCGTTAGTATTCTCGGGTGATTTCTATGCTCAAATGGTTGTTTCTTTCTAGAAGAGAAACAAGTTTTCAACTCCTTATTCATACAGATAATGGCAGCTAGGAGTTCAAATGTAGGACTTCGAAGCACTCAACAAAAGTGCATTAAGGTAAATCACTGGGAAGTTTACCTTTGAAAATCAAACGGGATGACGAAATAAAATTCTATAGCTAACTCGAAATGTAGTAATTGTCAAAGATATAGTTGCTTTATATTTTCTTTAGATGGTTTTCATGCAAACAACTCAAAATGAAGTAGTTGTAAATGATCTAACTGTTTTAAATCTTCTTGAAACCTAGCAATGAATCGAGTGTAATGGTAAAAACGAATTCATGTGACAACCTATTTGGCACTTCATAAATTCTGATAATTTCTGAACTTATTTCATATATACTGTATGAGAACGATTTTCACAAGTGCATTGTATGGTATAATCCTACTCTATCTCTGTATTAATTACCATGGAATGAAATCCAGTTCTCACGTGACACAATAACAAGACTAGTTGTTAAAGTAATGCATGGAATATTTATTCTTAATTTTACACTATATACTACCAAAGATTTTGTCCTTACAGGTGGTTATATCTTTTCTAATAAAACTTCATGTCACTAGTGATGACAAATATCACGAAGAAGTTCAAATTTGAAAAGGTAGAAGATGTTTCTCAACAAAGAAATGGGTAAGGTTGACTAATATTATATTTGTTAGGTATTGTATTATTTTAGTGCTGAGAATTAACTAAATTATACAACGATTTTGTAGATCTAATTACGGGATATTCACTTTGAAGTACATAAAATTTTTGCAAGCGAAGAAGGATGTAAATGTAATTCGCTCAAATTATGTACCGATGTGGCAGAAAAATTTGGCTGTACAGTTGTTGGCATGTAATTTCGAGCCTTAGATTGTTTTTGTTAATTCGTTTAATATTTGATGATGTTTTATAGTTCATTTGTTTTATTTATCTAGGGTAGCTGAATTGAATTGAAATTTACATATTTTCAAATATTTGAAACTTTCAAATTTAAATATCATACATATCCAGGATACCAATATCGTTCTGACCAATAAAATGACATTTATGTCCTTATGACAAAATGTAACTATTGCTTCAGGCAATGACATCTTCGTTCTTGATACACAATATGATGTTGATGTCGTTTCAATATAAAAAATGAATTAATTCATATAACGACTTTGAAATTGTTCATGAGACACAAAATGAAATTAATATCATTCCAATACGAAATTTGTGTTGATTCACATAACGATACTGAAATCATTCTTGAGACACAAAACGATATTGATGTTGTTCCAGTACGAAAATCACACTACTTCACCAATTTTTATAACGACGTTGAAGTCGTTATAGACCAATAAAACGACATATAAGTCGTTATATCAAAAAACTTGTACTGCGCGCGCAACATAGAAAGTTGTATGCGCGAGTCCAATGGACCAAACTTTCATCTTCGCTCAACGGAGAACTTTTCTCGCACAATTTTTAAAAAATGACGACAAATCATTAGTATCAAACACATGAAACAACATAATGACATTCATATCATTTCAGCACAAATTTGGTGTAATTGAAATCGTTTTAGTTCAAATTATAACTAAAACAACATAATATATATATATATATATATATATATATATATATCGTTTTCTTTCATACGTAATGAGAGTGATATCGTTATGTATCAAATCCATGAAATAATGAAACGACATCGTCATTTCAGTATTATTTTAACGACATTGATATCGTTCCAGTTTAAATCATAACTAAAATGATATAGATATCGTTACCTTTCATACGTAACGAGAGTGATATCTTTATGCATCAAATCCACAAAATAATATAACATCATCCATATCGTTTCAATAGAAATTTGACGAATTTAAAATCATTTCAGTTCAAATCATAACTACAACGACGTAGATACCGTCTTTTTTCATATAAAACGACAATTATATCGTCATGGCTAAAAATAATTATTCGACCGTGCACGACCACCCGACATGCCTCCGATATATATATATATATATATATATATATATAATGATCGAGAGAGGTTATGAAATGAGTTGATACCATTCGAATGGCTTAGAAAAAGTGAACGAAGATACTTTCCTTCTAACGGAATAGTTCGAAGGTGGGAAACAATTTTGGGAACACAAAGTTTCTTTTAAGTGAGATCAAACTCACTTGATGACCTATTTCGATCGTCCTACATATGTCAGATGCATGTCGGGTGACTATGAACGGTTTAATCATCGCTTTTTATTGAAATGATATAATTATTGTTTTATATGAATTGAAATTATATGTATGTCATTTTAGTTATAATTTGAGCTGAAACGATATCAATATCGTCAAAATTGTATTCATACGATAATGATATCGTTGTGTATCAAAATAACATAAAGCTATTCATGTCGTTTTAATAAAAATTCGATGAGTTTGAAACGACATTTATATCGTTCTGGTTAAAAATAATGATTCGAACGTTCATGATCACCTGACATACCTCCGACATATGTAGAATGATCGAAAGAGGTCATCAAGTGGATTAATACCACTTGAATGGCTTAGAAATAGTGAAGAGAGATACTTTGTTTCTGTCGAAATAGTCAAAAGTGGTAGACAATTATGAAAACATAAATATTCTCATAGTTTCTTTTAAATAAGATCGAATCCACTTGATAGCATATTTCAGTCGTCCTACATATGTCGTATGCATGTCAGGTGGCCGTGGACGTTCGAATCATTGTTTTTAGCTTAAAGAATATAGAAATCATTTTATGTGAACTAAAACGATGCATATGTCATTTAAGTTATGATTTGAACACAACGATTTCAATCTCGTCAAATTTGTACTGAAACGATATTAATGTCATTATTTTATTTCGTAAGTTTAATATATAACGATATCATTATCGTTACGTATGAAAGGAAACGATATTTTAGTTATAATTTGAATTGAATTGATATCAATATTATCAAAATTGTACTGAAATGATATGGACGTCGTTATGTTATTTCAGAGGTTTGATACATAATGATATCAATGTCGTTACATATTAAATAAAATAATATATATGTCGTTTTAATTATGATATGAACTAGATCGATTTTATTTTCGCCAAATTTGTACTGAAATAATACAGATATCGTTATATTATTTCGTGAGTTTGATATTTATGATTTGTCGTCATTTTTTTTGAAAATTGCACAAGAAATGATCTCTATTGAATGAATGACGAATGTTTGGGGATCAAAAAGTTAATCCAAAGGAAATTTGGTGAGCGCATGAGCCTTTGTGTTGCTTACTACCCAAGAGTTAATGGTAACTCGCGCAGTATGCAAGTTTTTTTTTACATAACTTCTATGTCGTTTTATTGGTCGATAACGATTTTAATGTCGTTATGAAAATCAGTAAAACAGTGTTTTTTCATACTAGAATTACATCAATATCGTTTTGTGTCACAAGAACGATTATAATGTCCTTATATGAATCAGTGTAATTTTTGTACTGGAACGATATCAATATTGTTTTGTTTTTGAGAAACGATTTCAATTTCGTTACGTGAATCAATGCCTTTTTTTGTACTAGAATGACATCCGTATCAACTATAACGACATAAAATTCGTTTGTTTGTAATGTGGACAAAAATAAACACAACATGGTAAAATGACTTTAAATTCATTTCAATAGCACATAACTACAAAATCTAATATCAAGATATTAATAGTACAATGATTATAAAATGTAATAAATCATTTGTTTCTTCAAATGAGTACAAAACAATAAAACTACAAGTCGCAACAATTTTTAGTAGATTACGAATCACTATGAGCAGCTTTGCCCATGCAAGTGGAACGGGTATTTGTCCATTTTTATTACACTTATTGCACTCACGAGATGTACATTTGTTACCTTCAACAATTCCAAGAAATCTATTACAAATTGTATCCTACAAGAAAAGGTTCAACTTTGTGCCTTTAAGAATGCTAAAATTAGAATTTATATCATCAGCTACATCAATTATTGTAGACTTAGCCAAAGTCAAATAGTCGTGTTTTCAAGAAATCAAACACATGTTAGCAGATTCATTAGGGGGGGGGGAGAGGGAGAGAGAGAGAGAGAGAGAGAGAGAGAGAGAGAGAGAGAGAGAGAGAGAGAGAGACGAAAAAAACTAGAATTTGAATTCAAGAAATCTAAGATTTTCAACACGGGGCTGCCTCCAGCCAACCCAAAATTGATTTTAGGATTTCATGAAGGAGAAAAGATGATAATAAAGAAAGAAAAAATTTTGAGATATTGACCTCCAGAAAGAAGAAATGGAATTCAAAATTGATCTAGAGTTGAATAGAAATATGAAAGAAGAATTAGGGTAACAATGTCTTTTCATATATAAGGATATTTTAGTCATTTATAAATTATATTTTTCAATTTTTTTTGTATCTTTAGGCATTCTAACTAAAAACATAATTGTTGGGCTTTTTAAAATAATAATTGGTTTAACTAGGTCATTTAAATGAAAGCCCCTTTTATCATTCATGTCTACGAGTTCTTTACATTAATTTTCAGTAAAAATTCTAAAGACGTGATAAGTGTAGTTTTTACACTTATTCGAGTTTCTAAATAATGATATTTTACTATTCCTTGGATAAAATACTACCTAACTTGTGTTATATTTTATTTTGTAGGTAAAACTCAATGTTTGATGAAGAATTGGAGAAAAGAATACAAAGATAGAGGAAAATGGTTCAATTATATCAAATACAAAGTTTAAGGGCCAAATTACAAATATTCAATAGTTGGTTCAGCCACAAGATGATACTTTGAAGATTGTTAGGAGATGATTGGATGGAATTAGAACTCAAAAGGAATGAAATATTATCAAAATCAATTTCCAATCGTATAAATGTTATATTCCAAATTTTTAGCCGAAAATTGAGACCAATTTTTGGTATAGTAAAGTCTGAATTAGAAACATAATATTGTTATTAAATTTGTAGCCCTTTGAGTTAGATTTCCAACGCACTTTGACTCGTCTAAATAGGATATTGAGAGAGAAAGTTATGACCAAAATACTGACTGCTGTGCAGAGACAAAAAAAATCCGCACGTAAAGGCAACTTTCCTTATTCGATTTGAACTCTTTTAGAAAGCAATTTGGATGTGATTTTCAACCAATTTTCAACTTCTACAAATACCTAACAGCAAAATACATATTGGAGACCCCCTTTCGACCTAAATTTCATCGTATTCGACATATTTTGGAAGCGAATAACAAGTCTATACATCAATTCAAGGCGAATCATACAAGAATTTTGAAGATTCATAGCTCGGTTTCAAGATTTGAACCAAGAGCATGGATTTCTCATACGTCTTTCATCTTTCTTATTATCGGGTGATATTTTTTCAATTACTGTTGTGTAATTTAATTATAAGAATGTTAGGCTAAGTTTTTCATCGTATTGAATGAATGATGAACCATATTATTTATTTATTTATTTTAATTCAAGACAATTAGTTTAGTTTTTATTGATTGGTTTTGTGTTTTTATTGAACTATTTGATTGCTGGTCACCAATTATATAGTAAGTTGCTTGTTGTGGTATAAGAATACTCACAATAAGTTTAGAACGCGACAAAATCAACACATGGGTAATAGGTTCTATGAATAATATCTATGGCATGTGCAATCATATGTGATAAATCCTGTAAATCAATGCATATTTTTCATATGAATTCGGACTAAGAACAAGATCTAGCTGTGTTAAACATAGGTTTAATTTATGTTGAGGCTTGAACCCCTAATCTGTGATGTGCTCCCAAAACTGGCTGAAAACGTGCTTACTAAATGCGTTTCTTTTAGTAATGCAACTTCTTTTAAGATGGTGACACATAGACTTTTGCTAGCCCTTAGATCTGTGGTTTGTTGGTGTGTGATATATATACCACATTGCAGATATTTTATTCACTTGGTCTTGGCTCTTGAGTTTCTTCGTTCTTCTAGAGTTTTCACTTTTCATGTAAACTAGGGTTTGAGATCTTCGTGTTCTTCATCTCCCATGATGAACTTGTAAACTGAGATCAATTAGTATTTTAGCCTCTGTAATCTATTATCTGAGTGATAACTGTGAGAATAAAGGGTTTCTTACAGTCTTGTAGTGCATTTGGCTGTTAAAGGTTAACTTTTATAATTCCTTTGTTCGATCTACATTTTGATGTTTAAAGATAAGTGCTTTTATGCCTTTCTCTTGTATTTGAATAACAGTCTGTAATATTGTTGCCATTTTGGGCTTGTTAGTAAAATTGAGCTAATATCCATTATTTAGATGCTCAACAGGGGATGTAGGCGTTATATTCGATCGCCGAACCTCAGGGGCTTAGACCGAAATAATTCTTGTGTTCAATCTTTTACTTTTCTGCAACTTTACTTTCTGTTTTGTGATTGATTCTTTTGGATCTTGTTTTAATATTGTGTGACTTGGCCTTTTCAGTGGTGTCAGAGTCTTAGACTGAGAACAAGATGCCTGGATCTTCGCAGAAAGGGTTCGATCTATTGTAGATCAAAAAAATTTGGAACTGCTGAAAAGCACATTAAAGAAATCGAGTTTCTTATTAACTCGCTGGGTGAGATCTTTTTCATTTCTATATAAGTTTTTAATATTAGGCCTTCTCGATTTTTCCCTTGATCTACCATACACCAAAACCCCCTGGAGACTAGTTTTTGTCCAAAGACTCCTGTGAGGTCTTGAGAATTTGAGATAAATCCAGTACGGGGGTGTATTTGGAGGATCCTGTTGGAAAAGTCTATGAAGCATAGATCCTCTGATCTATGTTGTGATTCTTCAATTGAGCTTGCCTTGCATGTTTCACTGTTCTTGTGATTGAAGTTTGGAAATCTTGTTTACCAAGTGTGCTACTGTGATTTCTTGAGCTGCAGTGACTATTGTGTATCTCTGATTGTGATTACTATTATCTTGAATCCCTATTTGTGCATCATACTTGTTTTCAAACATGGTTTCTGCTAAGTTTGAAGTTCCACAATTTGATGGTAAATGTGATTTTAATATTTGGTATCAAAAGATGAAAGCAATCCTTATGCAAATGAGAGTTGCTAGGGCTCTTGATAATAATTGGCCTGTAGACTTACTTCCTGCTAAAAGAACTGAACTTGAAGAGGTTGCGTGGAGTACTATTTTCTTGTATTTGTCTGATAATATTGTGAGAGAGATTGGTGAAACAAGACTGCTTCTGAATTGTGGGCTAAACTGGAAGCCATTTAATGTGACTAAGACTATTCCTAATTAGTTTTTTTTTTTGTTGAAACAATTATTTTCTTTTAAAATGGACCTTATGTTGACTTGGATGAGAACTTGAATAGGTTTACTAAACTGACCATTGACTTAGCCAACTGTATGAAAGACTTTCAAAAGATCAGTTGGCTGTAGTCTTGTTAAACTCTATTAGTGAAAAATATAGAGACATCAAGGTTGCTCTTGAATATGATAGGGCTCAGATCACTACTGATGAGATTATTAGTGCTTTAAGAAATAAAGCTCTTGAGATTAAATCTGAGACAAAGACTCATAATAGAGATAACTTACTTGCAAAAGGCAAAGGATTTAGTAAACCTAATTTTCACTCTAAGTCCCTAAATGAAAATAGGAACAAGTGGAATGACAAGAATAAATCCAAAAATAAGCAAAAGGTAAAAAAATGTTATCATTGTGGCAAAATGGGTCATTTAATTAAAGATTGTTACAAGAAAAAGAATGAAGCAAAAGATAAAGTCTTCAGTGATGGGAATGCTACCTTAGTCTGTAATAAAAACAATTCTGAAGATGGTTTAGTCCTTGTTAATAATGAGAAGAAGCTGAGTGAAGAGTGGATTCTGGATTCTGTTTCTTTCTTTCATACGTGTCCCAATAAAAATAGTTTTCTTGATTTTGAAACTACCTCTGGGGGGCAGGTAATAATGGGGAACAATATGACTTGTAAAGTAAAAGGAATAGGAACCATTAAATTGCTTCTTGAAAATGGCAATGTACTCTTCTTAAAAATAACCAGATATGTGCCTGAATTAGAGAGAAACATGGTGTCTTTAGGCATGTTGGATGACATGGAGTTTAACATAAAATTGGGTCAAGGACATAATTAAATTCTTAGGAGCACTGATTTATTCATAAGCACCCCTAAAAGACATGGTCTTTATTTTTTGAATGCAAAGCCTTTACTTGGTTTAAATGCTACTACTTTACCTAAAACCTTTACTCTTGGCCATATTGGCAATGAAAGTTTGAAGTCTTTACAAAATAAAAGAGTTTTTGGAAAACAAAACCTTGGTGATTTTGGTTCCTGTGAATAGTGTGTTATTGGCAAGCAAGTTAAATTACCCTTCTTACTTGGAATTCATAAATCCAAACAAATACTTGAATATTTGCATGCTGATTTGTGGGGTCCTTCTACTGTGACTACCTAGTCTGGCTTCAGATATTATCTTCTGATCATTGATGATTTTTCAAGAAAAATCTATTTTCTTATTAAAATTAAAAGATGAAACTTTTTCTGTTTTTAAAGATTGGAAAATACAAATTGAAAACCAAACTGATCATAAGATAAAGATTCTGAGAACAAATAATAGGCTAGAATTCTGCAATTATGAATTCAATAAATTTTGTAAAGAACATGACACCTTAAGACATAGAACAGTTGTTTACACACCTCAACAAAGTGACATAGCTGAAAGAATGAATAGAATTTTATTAAATAAGGTGAGATGCATGCTTTTGAGTTCTGGTTTGCCTAAATTATTTTGGGGTGAAACTGTGAAAATTGTTGTCTATCTTGTAAATAGAACACCTACTAGTACTTTAAGTTTTGAAGTACCTGAAACTGTTTGGTCTAAAAATCTTGCTGACTATTCTCACTTGAAAATATTTGATTGTGCTGCATATGCTCATTAAAATATTGGTAAATTAGAACTTATATCACTTAAATGTGTTTTCTTGGGTTATGGTGAAAATGTTAAAGTCTATAGATTATGGGTTAAAAATAAAAAAAGGCTATATGGTGATTGTTTGAAGAGATGTTATCTTCAATGAATCTATTATGCCATATTTAGAAGGTAAAGAAAATAATTTGACTGAAAAAGATGTTCAAATTAAGGTGGAGCCTTCTTTAATTGAAAATGAAACATCTGCACCACCTGCACTTGCTGTTGATGAATCTGATCTTGATGAAAATGATATTTTTTGTGGAAAATGTTGATATTCGTAAATCTGGAGATCAATCTGGCTCATTTTCTCTACCTCTTGATGAATATCAACTTACAAGAGATAGAGAAAGAATGCAGATTAGACCACCTGCAAGGTTTGATGATGATGATTTTGTATCTTTATTTGCATATCAAGATCAATCTGAAAATGAACCTGACTCCTATAATGATGCCATAAATTGTAAAGATTCTATGCTTTGGAAAGCTGCTAGGGATGATGAAATGAAATCACTCCTTAAAAATAAAACCTGAGAATTGGTAAAAAGACCTAAAGACCAAAAGTTAATTGATTGTAAGTGGGTCTACAAGATAAAAGAAGGAGAATGGGGGAATAAAAATGTGAGGTAAAAGGGTTTACAAAAAGGAAGGTGTTGACTATATTGAAATTTTTTCTCATGTTGTTAAATATACCACCATAAGATGCATTCTTGCTCTTGTTGTTCAATTCAGATGGGAACTTGATCAATTAGATGTTAAAACTGCTTTTCTCTATGGTGATTTAGATGAAAATATATACATGAGACAGCATGTTGGTTTTGTTAAGGGTAATCCTGAAAATGTTGTTTGCTTGTTAAAGAAATCACTTTATGGGCTTAAACAAGCACCAAGACAGTGGTATAAAAGGTTTGATTCATATATGACTACTCATGGTATTGATAGAAGTAATTATGACAGTTGTGTGTACTNCAAGACAGTGGTATAAAAGGTTTGATACCTTTGTTTTGAAACATGGTTTTCAAAGGAGCAATTATGATATTTGCCTCTACTATAAAAGGTAATGGAGGTAAGAGTTCTTTGTACTTAGTACTTTATGTTGATGACATGCTACTTGCAAGCTGTAATAAATCTAAAATTGATGATATCAAATATAAGTTTAAATCTGAATTTGATATGAAGGGTCTTGGTTCAGCCAAAAAGATTCTTGACATGCAGATTTTGAGAAACAGAGATAAGGACATGTTATTTTTTGCATCAACATGATTATGTAGTTAAACTTTTGAAAAGATTTAACATGTTTGACTGTAAACCTGTTACAATACCTCTTTCAAATCATTTTAAACTTTCGTCTGGATTCTGTCCTAAAACTGATGAAGAATTTGCTAGAATGTCAAAAATTCCTATGCAAATGTTATTGGATCAATTATCTATCTTATGGTTTGTACCAGACTTGACCTTGCGCATAGTATTAGCATACTTAGTAGGTTTATGAGCAATCCTGGTGAAGAACATTGGAATGCATTAAAATGACTTTTAAGATATCTCAAAGGTACTTTGAATTTAGGACTTTTTTTAAATTAGCTAAAAGAAGAATTATGTTGAAAGGGTTTACTGATTTTGATTTTGCTGGGGATAAAGACAATAGAAAATCCACATCTGCTTAGTTCTTTACTTTGTATAATACTGCTATAAGCTGAAAATCTCAATTATAAAAGGTAATTACTCTATCATCAACTGAAGCAGAATATATTGCTACTTCAAATGCTCTTAAAGAAGGAATATGGCTTAGCAGATTGCTAAATGAACTTGGTTCTGTTGATGAAAACGCAATTTTATATTCTGATAATCAAAGTGACATACATTTAAGTAAAAATTCCATGTTTCATGATAGGACAAAGCATATAGACATTAAATATCATTTCATTAGAGATGTCATATCAAAAAGAATCATGAAGATTGGTAAAATTCCAACTCAGTTCAATCCTTCAGATATGGGAACTAAGATAATACCTTTAAATAAGTTTCTTAACTATTTGAAGTTGTTATCTATTGATACTTTGTAATGTTGAAAATGTACTTGGAGCAAATGAAAAATGATAAGTGATATTTTGCTCTTGGCGCACTTATTAAGCCAATTTCTAGTAGCAATGTGGAGATTGTTGAGGCTCGAACCCCTGATATGTTATGTGCTCCCAAAATTGGCTGAAAACGTGTATACTAAATGCATTTCTTTTAGTAATGCAACTTCATTTAAGATGGTGACACGTGGACTTTTGATGGCCCTTGGAACTGTGGTTTGTTGGTGTGTGATATATACACCACATTGCAGATATTTTATTCGCTTGGTCTTGGCTCTTGAGTTTCTTCGTTCTTCTAGGTTCTTTTAAGAGTTTTCCTTTTTCTTGTAAACTAGAGTTTGAGATCTTCATGTTCTTCATCTCTCATGATGAACTTGTAAACTGAGATCAATTAGTGTTTTAGCCTATGTAATCTATTGTCTGAGTGATAGTTGTGAGAATAAAGGGTTTCTTGCGGTCTTGTAGTGCAGTTGGCTGTTGAAGGTTATCTTGTGTGATTCTTTCGTTCGATCTACAGTTTGGTGTTTAGAGATAAGTTTTTTTGTGTCTTTCTCTTATATTTGAAGAATGATCTGTAATATTGTTGTCATTTTGGGCTTGTTAGTGCAACTGAGCTAATATCCATTATTTGGGCTCAACGAGAGATGTAGGCGTTAGATCCGATCGCAGAACCTCCGGGGCTTAGGTCGAAATAATTCTTGTGTTCAATATTTTAATTTTCTGCAACTTTACTTTCTGTTTTGTGATTGATTCTTTTGGATCTTGTTTTAATATCGTGTGACTTGGGCCTTTTCAATATATCTTGAAAAATAATGTTGAATAACAGTGGATTATCGATTGTCTTGAATGCATGAACTTACTAGATTACGAATTCAAAATTGAATTGAATTACAATACGGGGATTCATGATTCCAATACAAATATNAATGAGAAAATAATGTAGATCAAACGGTGGTTGATTTCATAATTGGATATGTTGAAATAGTGGACCATAGATGTTAAATCCAAAACCACTAATAGGGGTGTCCTCAACTAAGATTTTTATGGATTTTAAAATATTATAAATCTTAATAAATTTCGTGGATTTGAATAGATTTCCACAAATTTCGTAAAAATTTCATTAAACATGGTGAAATTTCAAAAGATTTTGTTATATGTATTTTTAAGCTTGAAATCCATCCATTAATAAAATCTTTATAAATCTACCCGTTATCGAGGATACCTAAATTTTGAAAGATTTCATTAATATTTTAATTGGGGACACCTAAATTTTAACGAATTTTATTAAAATCCATTAAAATCTCAATTGAAGACGCCTCAATTTAGAATGATTTTTAAGATTCATCACAATTTCAATTCAGGACGCACCCCTAAATTTTACATAGACCAAATGTATAATAATTTGGGGGATTTCACTGTTGTAGGAAGATATTGAGATAAATAAGGATTCCATATGTGAAATTAAAAATCTAGTGTGGATTGACTAAGGTCAATAGGATGCAACTGAGTGAAAATCTCAAGTTAGAGGTCATTTTACTTGGATATGTGTTTAATGAGGGACATTTCACTAATCAAGGCATAAAAAAAACACATTTTATTTTAAAATTTCTTTTCATAGCGTTTATGACTCGAATTATTAAGCTTGTAAGGGTGTTAAAACTTATTACCTTAAAGTCAACTGACGTGGGACTCATCGACTTTAAACTTGTTACATGGGTCATTTAGAAAGTTTAAGGGAAGGAATGCTGTAAATAAAGAAAGAAAGAAGTGTTGAAAAAAATTAAGAAAAAATATAGAAAAAAAAGTAGGTGCATGAAATAGAAGACGCACAAAATACCTTGATTTGTCTCAAACACTTGTTTAAGAAAACTTTACATTTTGATAAGAGATTATTAACCTAATTAAGTCATGGAGATTGAAGCAATCAAACTTAATTGAGACTCCTTATTTATTGACACATTGACTTGCAATTAATAAGATTTACCTAAACTAAATAGGTGAGGATAGTGTAAAATTCAACATTAGTTCACACACTTGAAAAGAGCGAAAAGAATAAGTTTAGGATGTGTGAATCTTACGAGTGATGAAAGAATATATTTGACCATTGAGAGTCGAGAATTGAAACAACTCATGAACTTATAATTCTATGTTTAATTCTTCACACACACACATCGATTTTACATTGGAAAATTAGATTTTAATTTATGTATTGTAATTTTGAGGCTGTGCATAGATCTGATATTATGATTTCAATCCTGAGATAAGAAGTCAGGTTAGCTAGCTAATTTTTTTTGCTTTACTTGATTGATTGACCACCAATTAGGTAATTATCACTATGTGTTTGTTAGGTACTAGTTTTGTTTGAGAACAAACAAAGAATCAAGTTTGAGATGTGATAAGTGTAGTTTCTACACTTATTCGAGGTCCTAAACGATGATATTTTACTGTTTTTTGGATAAAATATTACCTAACTTGTGTTATATTTCATTTATTTAGGTAAAATTTAATGTTTGATAAAGAATTGGAGAAAATGATGCAAAGATAGCGGAAAAGAGCTCAATTATATCGAATACAAAGTTCGGGGACTGAAATGCAAATACTCAAAAGTTAAGTCAAAGCTCACGATGAAGATTTCAGAGTGATAGGCATCAATTTGATGAGCAAAGAAGCCAAAGGGCTTAAATATAGTCCAAGTACTATCACATATTAACTTCCAGCCGAAAAAGTTATGCTTCAAATTTTCAGTCTCAGTTTGAGACCCATTTTGGCATAGGAAATGTTTGAATTTGAAAAGTTATATTTTTGTAAGATTTAGCTCTCCGAGATAGATTTTCAATGCACTTTAAATCTCCTAAATCAGATATCAAGAGAGAAAGTTATGATAAAAACACTAAGAACTGTTCAACTGTTGAAAATTAGGCTAGGCGAGCGTCCTCGCCAGCAAGAGATGCGCGTGCCCTAGACCAAGCCAGCCTCGCCTGAGACTGCCCTAACTCGCTAGGATGCACTAGGCACTCGCCTCAAGGCTAAACAGGAAAAAATCTCACTTTCCTTCTTTTTTTTTTGTAACAATTCAATGCAATATTTTTGGCATACTTTAAATACCAAATTCGACCAGAACGTGATGAGACCTCCTTTTGACCTAAAAATCATATATTCTACATATTTTGGAGGCAAAAAATGAGGCACAATCATCAACCAAAGGCAAATTATACAAGTTTATTGATGATTATTCATCCATTTTCAAGATTCAAGCCAAGAAATTGGATTCCTCCACTTTCTTCATTATTTCTCGATCCATGTGATGTCTTTTCATTATTTTTTGTATAATTTAATAATTAGGATAGTTGTCTAGGTTTTTCAATTGTATTGGATGAATGTTGAATCCTATTTTCATTTATTTTAATTCAAGATTATATTTAGGATTTTTGTGTTATTATTTGATTGATTTTACATACCAATTGCACTACTTATTGCTTGATCACCAATTAAGTAGTTAGTTTCTTGTTGTAGTGTATAAATACTCACAATAAGTTTAGAACGCGATAAAATCGACATNATCAACACATGGGCAATAGGTATTATGAATAATATATATTGCATGTGCAATCATGTGTGATAAATAATGTGAATGAATGCATGTTTTTCAAATGAATTCGGACTAGAAATAAGATCGGGTTGTGTTAGACATATGTTTAATATATATTGGAAAATAATTTTGAAAAACAATGGAATATCAATTGTCTTGAATGTATGAATTTACTAAATTATGAATTAAGAATTAAATTAAATGGCAATAAGGGGATTCACAATTCCAATACAAATATTTACATATTAAATAAATACTTTTTGTTAGTTTAGGATTAATATAGATTACATATAAACCATCTCTTTTAATAGTAGCTATTAAACTACAAATTAGACATTATTCCTCGTGGGAATGATACTTTTAACTCACAAATCTTATTATTTGTACAACGATCTCATACGCTTGCGGGTTTCACGCGAATAAGTTTTGGGCACCGCGCCGGGGACTAACGGATTTAATTTTAGTTTCGTAGTTTCTATTTAGTTCAAATTTTTTATTTTTATTTTTGTTCTTTTAGGCTTTAATTGTGATATTGATTTCTTTTTGTTTTACATTTTGTAGGTTTTCATCAGTTTATACAAGATCCTGACGTGAACAAGATACTCTATATAGATCCTGAAATTGAAAGGACTTTCAATCACCACCGAAGAGAACAAAGAAGAACGAGGGTAATGGCTGAGAATCAGGATCAGATTCAAAGTGCATTGCAGAATGTAGCACTTTCGGTTCAGCAACCACTTTCGGCTCAGCCTATATTGGTTGGGGATTATGTGAATCTGCCACCGGCATTGATTCAACCTCCAATCATCTATCCACCATTTGGACAAGCTTACTTCCACATGTTATAAACTTCTTTCAGAATCATCAAGACATTAGGTTCAGCAGGAAAGCTACGAAAAATCCGCATGAACACATTCAAGCTTTTACCATGCTGTGTAACGTGATTAGCCATGAAGGGATGTCACAAGATGCATTTTGAATGAGTATATTTCTTACATTTTGAAGGAGAGTGCAAAAATATGGATGATGTTACAACCTCTAGGGAGCATCGTATTGTGGAATGACATGGTTAAAAGATTTACCATGAAATTCTTCCTGCCATCTCGAGTCCACCAAATCAGAAATGAAGTATATCTTTTCAGACCAAGGGACTTTGAGACATATCCAAAAGCATGGGACAGATTCAAGAACGCATTTAGGAAGTGTCCAAATCTTGACATTCCTAAATAGCACAAATATATCTCTTCTACAATGGGTTGCACTCTGAATTTCGTAATATTATAGATGCTTCTGCAGGCAGATCAATTTTGACCATCGAGGTAGATGATGCACATCATCTATTTGAGAGAATTACGGAGAATTGGGCCAATTGGCTATCTGATAGGGACGCTCCTAGATATGTGTACATGGTTCAATAGCTGAAATACACAATGTAGACTTAATGACAGCATTGGGAGCACAAATTGAAACACTAACATTGAAGCTTGATAAGTTAACTCAATATGTGTACATGGTTCAACATCCAACTCCAGTTTGTGTAGGTTGTGGGACAGATTACATCACTGTAACCTGCTCTTTGGCTTCCACTCATATGGGTCGACCAGCACAAGTCAATTACAAGGAGAACTATCAGAGGTAAAATGGACCTTACCCACACAACCAACATCCGGGTTTGAACAATCAGCCCAACTACACATGGGCGGATAATTCAAATCAAGTAAATCAGATGAGGGGCAATCTACCAATGATTCAGCAACCATTTAGAGGCAATCCATGGAGGATCTACTTGACATCACCAAGACTGAGACAGCAATGTAGAATCAACAAGCCACGATCAAAAACTTGGAACAATAGTGGGACAGATAGCAGGTGCAATAGCCAACAGACCACAAGGTACCTTGCCGAGTGACACACAGAAAAACCCACGATAGCATGTATTAGTGGTTGAGGGGGTGAATTATGCAACTATTGAGCTCCCATCATCCACTTCTACCACCTCTGTCAAGGCTTATTTGCCATCCATTCCATTTCCTCAAAGAATTCGACGGAAACCAACGTCCGACCAGGTTCGAGCCATCACAACTAGGAGTGGTGTTCAGTTGATAGAAATCATTGCAAAGAGAAAGGGACAGAAAACAATAAAATATCTACTGAGAGCAAGAAACAGGTGGAGCAGTTCGAAAAAACAATAGAGAAAATAAGCAATTAGTCTCCGACGGCCCACAACTTAAGACAACAGTTTCTAGCACAACTCTCACATCTATGATCCATTCTCCTCAAAGGATGGAAAATACCAAACTAGAGAGGCAGTTCACTAACTTTCTGGAAATCCTCAAAAAGTTGCATGTCAACATCCCATTCATTGATGCGATTCTTCAAATTCCAAATTAATCCAAGTTTTTAAAAGAGATGTTGACAAAAAAGAGGAAGCTACCCGAACATGAAACAATAGCTCTATCTTACTCTATAGGAAATTTAATGATCCCTCCCAAACTTAAAGATCCAGTGAGTTTAACTCTACCTTACTCTATAGGAAATTTAAATACTATTAATTGCTTAATTGATTGAGGAGCAANTAATTGCTTAATTGATTCGGGAGCAAGTATTAATCTTATTCCTTTACCTCTTTACAGGAAACTGGGATTATGAAATCCTAAAGCTACGTCTATAATCCATCAGTTGGTAGACCGAACATTGAAGTACCCCTACGGAATAATCGAAGACATGCTCATCAAAGTAGGGAAGTTTATTTTTCCAGTTAACTTCATCATCCTGGACATAGAAGAGACACATCAAATGCCAAAAATCCTGGGAAGGCCATCCTTGTCTACAAGCAGAGTTTTGCTGGATTTTGATACTAATGAGATAGTCTTGAGAGTGGAAGATGAGCAGCAAAGTTTCACAATGGAAAATCCAATTAAGCAACCCTCCCACTTTGAGAATTGCCAACGAGTAGATCACTGAGAGAGCTACAAAGGTAGGCCAGACGCAGAAGGAATTATTGGTAGGAACTATAATGGAAACATGATTTTTTGGAGAGTTAAGGATGAAATGAAGAAATGCAACCAATGTCTAAAATGTAGGATTGAAAACTCTATTTTCAAGCCATCATGAAGAGCCTAAAAACAGCAGGAGTAGAGCTAAAGACTTTAAACAAGCGCTTGTTGGGAGATGACCCAATACTTCTATCATTTTAATTTGTTGGGAGATGACCTAATACTTCTATCATTTTAATTTATTCTACTTTTTAGATTCAGAATAATTTATGATAATTTAAATTAGTTTTTTTAATTATTCAATTTTCGGGGCTCATCGCCCGTACTACGTTTTCTCGTAGATCTTTGGTATGTTAGTGGTTTATTAGATGTTAAAGCTAAGTAACACTTGATCCAGTTTTTTGATCTTAATGCTTTATTAGACTGTATTGTACAGGAACGTGATGTCGCGAAATAGTTAAACTAACCAAGACTAAGGAGCTAAATGGAACAATAAGAAGCTAATCATTGGATTACAAGCCATATAAGGAGAGGCTTTTTCTTCATTTTCTTTCCTACCCCTTTATATGTGGATTTAGAATTTAAGATATTGAGGACAATTTCTAATTTAAGTTTTGAATTAGAAAACATGAGTTTTTTCTTAAAAAACTAAAAACACGCTACAATCATCCAAATGCAGTAAATATGCACAACAGTCAATGATCATATAACAAATTCAGCCACCCCCAAACTTAACATGTGCATTGTCCTCAATGTACAAAAATAGAATAATAAAAAAAATAGGACAGAGAGGGAAGGTAGGTACACCCCTGGTCAATCAGAAGGTAGCGGTGGTGGAAAATGTATGTAATCATCAAAATCTGATGGAGCTGGAGAAGATGGAGGAGGGTGTGGAGGTAGGCGTGTAAAAATCTCTCATAACATAACAGATTGTTGGCCCATCTAGTTCTGGATGTCGTTCACCATATCATAACTATCATCAAGTCGTCCCTGCATACCCTTCATCATGTCATAGGATCAATCAACCCGAATACGAAGCTCATCAATAAGTCCGGCATAGCGATCCATTCTCTCAAAAAATAAATCGACCCTCATGCGTGCACTGGACGCATCCTCTCGCACCAGCATCATATAATCATGTATAGTATTGGTGCGGTATCCACGTGACCAACTATGAAATCCAAGGACCCAAACATCTTCTATATTCGTAGCATGCCTTGGATAGTTTCAGTTAATCCTACAAGTAACTGTCGTATGAGTAGGGTGTCAGCGATAGGATCAGGCTGTGGTGGCTGCATGTCCCTTGTAGCTGATGCTGCTGCTGATGGCGCTGCCCACTTGCAAGGATATGTTACCACGAATTTTCAGCGGATGTACGGTTGATAGCGACATTGGGTGGAGTTGGTTGCTCTAAGGGAAGGAGTTGTACCCCCGAGGATAAACATCATCTTCTGACGTGCTTGTGGTACCGAACCAAAGTCAATAATTTGATTGTATATGAATGTTCCCAAATCAATCTTGAAACCCTGTGCCAAGTAGAAGAGAAGTCTCGCTTTGTACAATAAATCTATTGTAGGTGGATTATTGATTCTCTAGAATGCATGAATTTACTAGATTACAAATTAAGAATTGAATTAAATGGCAATAGGGGGACTCATGATTCCAATACAATATTTACATATTAAATAAATACTTTATTTATTTTGTTAGTTTATGATTGATATATATTATAGATAAACCATCTCTTTTGTGTCATTCTTATGTTTATGTGTTTTTGTGTGCTTTTTTGCATTAGTTTAGATATTAAAAAAAATAAACAAATTGAGATTTTTAAAAATGTTTTCTTTTTTTGTGTTTATTAGGTTTTAGTATTGTTTGAAGGCAAACAAAGATTCAAGTTTGAGGTGTCATAAGTGTAGTTTCTATACTTATTCAAGGTCCTAAATGATGATATTTTACTATTTTTTTGGATACAAGTAAAACTCAATGTTTGATAAAGAATTGGAGAAAATGATGCAAAGATGGCGGAAAATGGCACAATTATATTAAATACAAAGTTTGGGGACTGAAATGCAAATACTCAAAAGTTATGTCGAACCTCACGATGAGTATTTTAGAGTGTTATGCATCAATTGGATGAGGAAAGAAGCCAAAAGGATGAAATATAGTTCAAATACTATCTCAGTTTGAGACCTATTTAATGTTCGAATTGAAAATAATATATTTCTAGAAGATTTGTAGGTCTTCGAGTTAGCTTTTCAATGCACTTTGAATCACTTCAATCGGATATTGGTAGAAAAAGTTATGATAAAAATATTGAGAAGTATTCAACTATTAGAAATTAGCGCACTTGCGTGCAGAAGAGGTGCGCGCCCCATACCAAGCCCAAACCCCCAAGGCACGCGCACTAGGTTGCACTCGGCTAAATGGGAAAAAATCTATACAATAACTTGAGGGAAGTTAGTGAAAATTAAAAATAGAAAAAAAAAACAATAAATATTGTTTGAGAGTAATAAAATTAAGTTTTAAATATAAAGAGCTTGTTGAAGTATTTAAACAAATTTTACTCTCTAAATTTATAGATGTTCTTTAAATTGTCGAATATATTCTTTAAAAATAAAGAGTCTCTTGTAGATAGTCTAATTGAGATATTTTAATTCTTGTCCCACCTTCCAAAAATCCCGAGCACCCCTACCCATTAGATATCCTTGTGGAGTTCAATAATTTTCATGTTCAAGGTTTGATTCTTGCAAGAATTCTGGCCTTGATAACCCAGACTAGGAAGAGAAGGGCCCTAAATTTGTAACTGTAAAACGTAGTTAAGATAAATGTTTTGGGCGGGATAGTATATATGACTACAAAGTTTTAACGTGATGTTTTGAGAAAATAGTCACAATCCTGTAAATTGGAAAAATGAGTTTTTTTAAAATTATGAATTTCTAAGGAAAAAAGGGACGAAATTTTTTGGTTGTGTCTAACTGCCAAGTTTCTCTACAATCTAAGCACCTAAAACTTAAAGAAACGTTGCCACAGCTGTGAAGCTGGCTGGGGCGTGGTTTGGTTTAGATCGATTTTTTATCCAACTCAAACTCAAACTCAACCCAACCTAACCTAACCCATCCCAAACCTATCAAGTTTAGGTCGGTTTGGGTTGGGTTGGTCGGTTTGAGTTTAGACCCAGTTCAAGTTGGATCTGGTTATTTTTTGTTGAATTTAGACAATTTTTTAAAATTTGAAACTGCTTGAAAAACTTTGTTGCTTTTAAACTATGCCCCAGTTTGGTATACATTAAAATTTTCATTTTCATTCTTCTACTCATTTTCAACCACACATTCTTCAATAAAATAATATTTTTCGTCACATCAATAATTTTTCCTTCCTTTTCAACACACATATTTCATCAATCTACNATAATTTTTCCTTCCTTTTCAACACACATTTTTCATCAATCTACTATTCTAAAATACATTCTTCCAAAATAATGTGGCTCACACCCACCCTATATAAGGAATTCTTTCTAAAAAAATAATGTATAAATAGATCTGAAATTATGGAGCATTTTTTTAACAATTTTTTGGGATTTATTCATATCATTATCAAATCTTTAATTTTTATTTATCGTCAGATTATTTTACATTTGTATATAGTATTTATGTCAGTCTGCCTATGTAAAAAGGGGGATGTTTGCACATTCTAGGGGTGAGCATTTTTTTCCAAAATCGATGAAATCGGACAAGTCGGTTCAGTTCCGGTTCATTTATTAAATGGATCAGTTTTGGGACCATGCATTAAGAATCTATTGGTTTCAGTCCAATTCTTGGTACTACCTTAAGAACCAATAGTGAATTCGGTTCTCCTTTGTTTTTCTTTTTGTCGACATATCGTATAAATATGCACTAAATATTTGAACACTAGTCCCTAAAATTATCTCAAGTCAAAATTTCACTTTCTATACACTTCTTCTTTCTTTTAGAGTAAAACTTAATAAGTAATCAACATTTACATCTAAATAATTTTATAAATATTTTACAAAAATTCATAGTTGCCTTTAATGTAATCCCAATAGGAAAAGTGTATTTTCAGTTCATTCTTTTGAAAAAATTCAAATTTATTGTTGTTACCAAAGTGCTCGATCATCATAGTCAAGATCTTCTCTTTGAAGATTATTGAAAATAATCGGATTATAAATAGTATATATATTTTTTAATATATATTGTGGTATAAACTTTTTTAAGAATTAATTTTTGATCTGGATTTTACCGTTTATATTGTGTTTAATACTTTTTTTATGCCCTCATTAATTGATCTTGTGTTTTAGAGTGTCTTTTTGTTTATTGCCTTTAATTTTTATATTATTAGATTACAAGAATGATAAGTGGTTTTAACTCTATTTTATCTATTTTTAATATGATAAGTAATTTAATGCTTTGTTTTTTTTTTTTTATAAAATTTTTAATATAAAGAACCTGATCGAATCGGACCGAACTAGAACCGATTGGTTTAGTTTAATTATATAATTAGATATGAAACCATTGGTTTCATTTCTAAAATTATATTGGTACTCAATTCAATTCGATTCCCTTCGAAATCAGATCGAATCTGATCATGCCCACTCCTAGTGCATTTTAAGTTCTTCTCTAGTCTCCACTATTGTGTCTATTTATATTTTTCCATTTTAAGTATTAAATTTATTAAGGGAACGTTATAAGATGGTTGTAAAATAAAATTAAAAAATTAAAAAACTTTATATATCACAATTTATTTCTTGATTACAAATTATCAAATTAATTGATCACGTTTTTTTTTTATAAATCACAAATTTTATAAGTCACAATTTTTTCATCGGTTACAATTTATCAAATTAACATGTTCCTTGGTCACGAATTGTCAAATTAATAGATCATATATTATTTTTGGATTACAAATTACAAATTTTATTAGTCACAATTTATTTCACAATCACTAATTATCAAATTAATGGTTACAATGTATTTTTCGATTACAAATTTAGTCGGATCTTATATTTTTGAAAAATGCTAGAGGTACACAAGGGGATACATAAGGGTGTCCATAATGGACACCCGGCATCCCCCTATTGGAGGGGGTGTCGGTGGGGGCCGGCACTCCCTCCATTAGGGGGATGCCGGGTGTCCATTATGGACACCCTTATGTATCTCCTTATGTACCTCTAGCACAACTCTACATTTTTTAGGTCACCTAATATTTATGAGTTAAATGTTTCAATGGCCATTGAACTTTGCATCTTGTGACGACTTACTCACCGAACTTCTGAAAGTGTCCCATTAGCCACTAAACTTTGCTCCGTCATTGTCCATTACTCACCGAGGTGGATGCCGTTTCATTTAATGCTAATGGAGGACGGAAATATGACGCGGCATGTTAACGCCCTTATGAAATTTGAGAAAATGCATCTTTGATAACCAACACCCATGGAAATCCATAATCAAAAGAAACCCAGTTCATCTCTCACGCAAAGTCGACACTGTAAACCTTAATCCCCAAATCCAGAAACACTGTTGGTCGAAGCTCCCACCCTCCATTGTTGACGACTCGAAGAGTCCAACTAAAGCGTGAAGAAGCGGCAGCTGATGGCAATGATTGATTGGCATGATTTTTTTTGTTGTTGAGACTATAGACTTTGCAGATGACGAGGATGAGGATCCCCTCTCCAATGACACTTGAGGAAGTTATAAAGAGGAGCAAGATGTCGACTGTGGAAAAAGAATAAAAAGTTTTTGAGCCTGGAAAGGAAGTCGAAATGGAGATGGATGAAGAAAAGCCTGGAAAGGAAGTAGAAATGGAGATTGTCCACTATGATGATTCAGCTTGTTGATCAATTAAAACATCTCTATATGTTGATATATATTGGTATTTGGTGTACATAGCCTTGTAATATGTCTGAATTTTCTTGGCCAATTTGCTGAAATTAATGTTGTGATTCACATTCCCTAAAATAGTTAAAGTAATTGCTGTGATTTGCATTCCCTAATGTTTATAAACAATTGTATATGTTATGACTTGATTGTGGTGAAGTCATTTGCTCATCATTTGTGAAGATTTCCTTGATTTTTTCACCAATTTAAGGAAGTTGAGAAATTTCATTCAACGCTATGTTGTTTTTGTTGGAGCTTTTCACCAATTTAAGCATAAGGTGCATGAAACCAGAAGGCAGAACATCTTGACATTTCAATTGAACTAAATTTCTTAACACAAATGCACATTACATCCATTAGACGTTCTACATGAACGTGCATCACTTTTAAGTAAAATTTTTAACATGAACCTGCAAAACCATCACCACGCCTGCTGTTAAACATTTACTAGTACAGACTTCAGATTCTTCCACAATGCAGTGAATTTCTTGTTGCAGCCTGTGTTTTAATTCTTCTTCAGTTCCTCTTGACTTGGTTGGAACATCAAGAGCAATCGACTGACTGCAAATACTTGCTGCTGGTCCAGAATTAAAACCACCTGATCGCGCTTCACGAGAAACCATGAGGGTTGGAATGAATTGGAAAGTTTGTTCAGCTGCGAGATTATGGGCCGATGATGCTCCTCTCTATGTCGGCGATCATTTTACCCTGTCAACTGGTTCTAAACCAACCAAATAAACCTCTATCTACGTTCAGTGTATGTACTTGTAGTTGATCAGATCAAGAACTTACGCAACCATCTCAATTAAACAACAAAATAGAAATACTGATTTGAAGTTCAATTCAACCCATAGTTCACAACCATCCCTAGACCAAGCGAAGAACTAGTGAAAGCATACCTAACCATTGTATGCAACAACCCACAAAAATCATACCCACCCTCACTTCCACCTATTCTGAAAATCATCATCGCACTAATAAAATTGGCCTAACAAAAAAAAAAGAAAAAAAGAAAAAAAGAAAAGAAAAGAAAGATTTTTGAATTTGCCTTCAAATGGTCCGTCCATTTGAACGCCAATGACTCCTTGCCCGAATTTCTAAAATCAAATGGATGCTGCTTCTTCACGCTTCAGTTGGACTCTTCGAGTCGTCAACAATGGCGGATGGGAGCTTCGACCAACAGTGTTTCTGGATTTGGGGATTAAGGTTTACAGTGAGAGATGAACTGGGTTTCTTATGATTATGGATTTCCGTGGGTGTTGATTATCAAAGATGCATTTTCTCAAATTTCATAAGGAAGTAGTGTTTTAAATTCATGGAATGGAGCTTAGTTGGCGGAAGAGTTAACATTTGGAAGGAGTTAACATGCCACATCATATTTCCATCTTCCATTTCAGCATTAAATGAAACGGCATCCACTTCGGTGAATAATGGACAATGATGGAGCAAAGTTTAGTGGCTAATGGGATGCTTTCAGAAGTTCGGTGAGTAAGTCGTGACAAGATGCAAATTTCAATGGCCATTGAAACATTTAACTCAATATTTATTGGTCAAGAATTATCTATTTCATCGATTATATATTATTTATTAATCATACATTAACCAATTTATTGATCACTATTAACCAAAATAATCGGCCACACTCACTCTTTCCACCACTTTCGCCACCTTTGTTGCTGTCATCACCGCCGCCACCGCTCCACTACCTTTGGTACCACCAACACCACCACCATCACAACCATTTCACTAGCACCACCACTACCACAAACAAAACCTATCCCAAAATCATTGCCATAGCCTGAGCCATTGCTATAGTCATTCCCACCTCCACCATCACCTCATCCACCGCCCCCTTGCACTACCATTCCCGTATCCAAAGCCACTATCACTACCGCTGCCATAGCCAGAACTACTATCGGACCTAGTGTCGCCGCCACCACCTCTGCCTCTTTCCTTTGCTCCTTCTCTACCTGACCCCATATCTCAAACCATAGCCCAAAATTAAAACCACAGCCAACATCACCACCACCTTCTCTTCTGACCACAACTACTACTGCCACCAAAAAAATCCCCAAATCGCCACCACCTTCTCAAATCCATCATCTCCTTCACCTCTACCACACCAAGTAGATGAAGAGAAAAAAAAATCGCACCAACCAGAGAAACAGATGTAGAAGAGAGAGAGAGAGAGAGAGAGAGAGAGAGAGAGAGAGAGATCACGTCAACGCAAGAAGTAGCGGCGATGGTTGAGGTGTAGCGCTGGTGCTGCACCTGTCGTCGTGTGCATGGGGCAGTACTGCGCTTGTCGTCACGTGCATGAGCACCGTGAAGAGTCCTCGGAGGGGTGGGTGGAGTGGAGGTGGAAAAAGTAGCAATCAAAAATATTTTTTAAAGATGAATTAGGATTTATGGGGTGGGTGTGGGGATGTTGGGGTAGATTAATTTAATTTTATAATATTAAAAAAATTAAATTATTACCTAATTTTTAAATTGGGAATTTAAAAATCATGGCTAGGTGTGATTCCCACATTTATTAATTCATTGGGTTGTGTTGAAATTTAATTCATAGCTCGAGTCCCAATTCAACCAACCTCAAATTTGATTTTCAACCCAATTGAACTTTAAAACCAATCCAAACAGGTTGATTTGGGTTGGATTTATCAATTTGAGTTGACATGACAGTATCTAATACAAACTCATGATTAAAAATGGTACCCATGATATGATTATTAGAACAGTGACACAGAATTGGAAGCCCTTCGTGTGCATAACATATTGGGAAAATGTGTTGTTTAACGTGACATTCGTAATATGTTTGTGTATAATAATTGATAATTCATGTTGACTTCTTCTTCTTTTTTATTATTATTTTTTATTTGGCAACAATACATTTTGAAAATCGTGTGTGCTTTGTTATCTACTAGCAATGCCTATGCGACTTATTAGGTTGTGCCCACATGATATTAACAAAAAGATAATTGAATAATCAGTACTTGTTTGAGTCCAATTTTTTTCAAAATTCATTTTCAATCACGCATTCTCCTATAAAATAATTTTACACGTAAATTCAATTTTTTTTTTCTATTTTTTAATGCACATTATTTCAAAAAATCACTATTCCCGTGGGCTCAAAAGTCCATCTTTTTACATTTCAACGTGGCTTCCACTAAGAACACTTTTGAAATAATTAGTGATTTTAAAAATTAATTTTCAAACAAAAAGTAAGGGAGTTTCTTCCAAAAGCTTTTCTACAAAAAGTAAAAAAGCAAAGTAAAAGTCATGCCAAACAGGCTCAAATTCTACAATCAAATCATAGATACATACAAAAAAAAAAAAAGAGCTGAAAGAAACAGATTCAACCAAATCTTCATCTTCTTTCTATTAAAAGGTAAAAATCCCACAAAAATCTCAAACGAGCAATTCAGTTAGCATCCCGATAGGCAATAATCTTTTAGGGTAATTGGGGAAAACCCCTTGGCCGGGCTCAAAGTCAGGCCCAGGGACGGGGCTCACATGTAGGGGGGCTGCACGTGCTCCTCCTGTCCCTGGATCTGGCTTTGAGCATGACCCAATAGCATCTCTAAGGGTCTGTTTGATATACAAGATTTTCCATGGAATTGGGATTTTTTTTTCCATTTTCCATCTTTTGCGCTGTTTGATAGCCTAACTTTTCCACGGAAAATATTTTCCCTCCTCACACGCCACTTCACCTTTTT